>VZTH01012672.1:0-121744 GCA_013397815.1 Aleadryas rufinucha
TGCTTTCAAACCTGTACAGATGGGTCTAAAGAGAAGACAAAACATGGCAATGAAAAATAGATTTATAAATGTTAATTTACTTTGTTGTAAGCAGGAATAATTCCACTTGTTTCAGGACTTAAACTGAGATCACAGTTCCATGATACTGGCACTCAAATAAGTGGGAACAGTTGACGGATTTTATACCTCCTTCCTGCCTCTGGTGGGCTCCATTCAATAACTCTTTAATATTCTGTTTTACCACTGCAACTATCTGAGGGATCAAGCTGCAAATAAACTCCATGGAATGATCCATGTTAAAGAAAGACCTCTTCTCTATTTTGGAGGTCAGGAAAAGGTTACTTTTAAATTACTGTATTTACTGCATAGTCCATGGTCATCTGTGGCAAAATAACCTGGAGGGAGGGAGGAACACTGATCAGGTTAGGAGCTGGAAGGCGGTGGGATGGAAACTGTGTAAGTCATATTTCCATTAAAGCCAGATATTGTCAAATGATGGCTTTATGCTATTGGGTCACAGCAATTTTTGAGTATTTGAGATGACTGAGAGCCTAAATATCAACACACGGTTAAATGTACAGTATGAGTGAGTGCATATAGTAATAAATCTGAATGATTTTTCGCAATAGTGGTTATTTCCAGAATATAAAAGTAAAATGTAGGGAGAATGCCTACGACAGTATTGAACACATAAAAATGACACAATTAGCTAAAATTGTAGATAGAGCAAAAAAGTATTTGCTATTAGGTGGTGACTATGTGCTCACAGTGGCTTCCCAGTCACAGACTTACCATTCTCCATATAGTCTTTCTAAACGACAGCATCTGCAGAGCTCCCTAAATACAGCAGAGTACAAGTCATAACATGCCACTGGTTTTGGAGCATATAGAGAGAGTTCAGGTAGTTGAAGTTTTAGTTAGTATTATGCATGTTTATGAGGAAAAGTGTAGTAATTTTTTTTTTTATTAGTTAAAGATAGATGACTATCACAAAGTAATGATCCAAGGTTGTGGAAATAAAATAAATTAAAACATATTAGAGCACAAGCAATCACATTCAGTGGTAATTCATGCTTTTCTGACTGAACAATGAAAAGTTTCAGGAGACTCTATGTTGTGAATGTTTGTCATATGCTTCTACTATGATCAGCACAAGCTTAAGCAAAAGAAAGTACCTGTTCAAGGACTCCTCCATTCTGTAAGACAGGGGTTAGAAACATTTCATGGCTATGTCAGGTCTATAAATGAAGACTACCTCATGCTATCGCAAAAACCAATACAGACTGTATGGTGTGGCTGGGAGCAAGTACTGGGTGTGGGAAGTAATATACAACTTGTTGCCAGAAAGCAAGCATTTAATTACTACTCAACCTGAAGTTCTTCTCTGCATTGAAAAAGAAGCAATAAAACACCTTTTCATTTCATCTCCATGATTTTTTCATCCTGTTCTCAAATTCTTGTTAGTTGCCTTGCTCAAAAAAATGCATTTATTTTAATGGTAAACATTTAGCTTATGTTCACTGCATAAAGAACTGCAGTGGCCTAAGACGTCATCACTGACCAGCTATTTGTTACTGCTCCACTGGCTGCCATTGCCCCATTAAGAACACCCTGAGAGGGAAAGCACACCTCTAGTGCTTAGGTTAATGGTCGGACACAAGGCTCATTCTTCTGCGCCTTTTCTGGTTAAAACTTCATTCAGCCTCTTTGCAATATTATAAATGTCCCATTCACCAAAAGGCAGAGCATAAGGACATTTTAATATTGTAAAATGAAAATAAAACCATCATGATTCTGAAGTAAATTACTTGGAAACAAATTTTTTGCTTTGGTTGCACTATACAAAGGATTATTTATAAAATGAGCCAAGGTTATTTATGGCAGGTCTGAGAGGAGGCAGGCCTTCAGATTAGGAAAGTATGTCATTTGGAAAAACATCATATTTATAGATACATGTTCTTGCTAGTGCAAATGTAGAGACAGAAATGGCAGGGCTCCTGATGTGGCTGCTTAAAACTTACACGTGTGAGTGCTTTGTCCATGGGGAAATAAACGTTCTGATTAGTTTTCACAAGGAGTTTGAAACAGAGATGGGTTCTAATCGCGTAGTTTTCAACTAGCTAGAGTAATAGAAAAGTGGATTAGTGAATGCTTTATATGAAGGCAAAGACCTTTTTAGGGAGTCAGAACAAAGTAACGAATTAGATATTGACATGGGATTACTATGACAGGAATAAAGTATCAGCAATGGAAGTCTTTGAAAACATTGGATGCGACTATGGGACATGTAGGTGTATTCTGCAAACCTCCTTTATTTGCAGGTAGTTTATCTGTAAAATAATTCCTCAGTTCTATATGATCTCCAACTTTGTTACTTACTTTCCCCATGTCCTGTTCTTTTTTTGTTGTTTTGTGATTTTTTTTTTAGTGGTATAGTTTAGAAAGTTGCAATATAGACGAAACTATCTGATTTAGTAATTTATGAGTCTTTTGTAATGAAATGAGAAAAGATAGACTCTTACAGCAGATATGTTATCTGATGTGTGTCAGATGTCCACTTTGAAATAAGATGGATCCTATGAGATGCAGGTGTCTGCCTTTGGGCAGATCAATCCTACTCACTACCTCCAGGTGTTGACTTCAGCTTTCCTTAAGCATACACCAAAGTAGTTTCTGAATTCAGTTCAACATTAAGGGAAAAAACCACAAGGAAATCTTATAGTGAGCAGATAAGGAAGTGAGTGAAAGCACTAAAAAACTTTTAGAAAAAGATGAATGCCAATGGAATTATATTTTTAAATATACACAGTGCACAAAGCAAGACAAAAAAACCCAGCAGTTTATGACCTCAACACTCAGAGCCGGCAGCCATCGAGAAGATACATTTTTATGGCTAGGTGCCATAATGTTTACCTTGCAGGTTCCTATTGCTTATATTTGAATAGAAAAAAAAAAAAAAAACCTAATGTAATTAAAATCTAATACCTCAAGACACTTATGCTTTCTGTCATCCTACACCGAATGGGAAGAATTTGGATAGGTTGAAAAAATCTATATTTGAACAAGATAAAAAAATCCTAAACTGGGGAATGTACCAAAGACCACACTTTCTAAAGAGCCCATAGACAGAGATATGGATGAAAGAAAGTTTCTTCATCTGTTTTGAATCCACACTTTTAGTCTTCGCCTCAGAAAAGGTGTCCGATTATTCTCATCTTATTAAGACCCATCTAATTACCTTGTAGAGTGAATGGAAGAATAAAAGGTATTGCTGGTATCTATGGAATACATAGAGTCTTGGTCTCTCTTACCATGATTATTCCATTTTTCTAACCAGTGACTCTTGTATGTACAACGACAGAATTTGCTACGAGCAAAGGCAAGAGTGCTGGTTTCTTCCTTCCTATATGAAAGCACTGAAATACTGAATGACATATTTAGACTTCCTTCATCAAAATCCCATTCTCCTTGCCTATGAGTATTAAATTTCCTTCTATGCAGGGTTGCAGAGGAATAGAAGGAGGTGGACTGAAACTTCTGAAGACGTTACTGATCCTAGATGCCTTTTTCTAGGTCAATGCTCTAACGACTAGATTATTATTTAAAAAAAAAAAAGTTTAATCTTCTTAACTTCTCACTCAATAGAGACATGCAATCTGTGATCCTAGTCCTTCAGGCTCCTCGACCTTCCTTCTTTCTCCCAGTCAAAAGAGACAGGGGCATAACAAGATATATTGTCCTCTACATTAGAATATTTCTCGCTACAGATTAATGTTGCTAAATTTGGTGTCTCAGACACAAAATGCCTAAGTAAGGAAGGATAAAGATGGACTCACCCATATCTCAGCTTAGATATGAAAATCTTTATTTTTAGATCACTTTTTTTTTTTTTTTTTTTTATCTAGACCTCTCAAAATGGCTCAGTGGAGACTTGGTTTCAGGAAAGCTTCAGATGAACTTTCCCGCACCCTCTCTATTTCCTCCACAGTAAGAAGAGAGTGTTACCCATCCTCATAAGGAATTGGTAGCATATGTTTCTTGTCTTTTCTTCCCACCTTAATACTGAAGCTATTTGTTACCTATGCACAGTCATTTAGGCAGGAGAGGTAATAACAGTTTTCTGCCAATACTCTTCTCTCCTCACTGCTGATTTGACAAGTCCATACAGGGGAAGAAAGTGTTACCTTAATCTCCTTACAGCTCTCTGCATGTGGCACCGTTCTGAACATACTGTAGCTCATGCATATTTGCAGACACAAAAAGCTGTGAGCATTTAGGTCTTTCTGTTTGGTGTGTTCTTGTTTCATAAAGCTTGTTACCAGGCTGTTCACAGCTCTCCAGCCGTGCACTGGGTTCTCTTGAAGGAGAATTGTAAGGATCTCTCTTCTTTTTTTTTGATGTCTGCCTAGAATTAAAGCAAATTGGTGAACATTGACTGTTTTATTTTACATTTTAAATTCAAACTGAATCATATGTTAACCACATTTCCACACCTGTGATTTGTTTATCTTGGATTTAGTTTATATTTTTAATAAGTGTTAGAGCAAATGTGCTAAGGAAATACTTTCCAGTTTTACTATTTTTATGTCGTTATACTGAATTTAGTTTCAATTTTTGTTTTGAAGTCAGTTTTATTTTCTTAACAAGTTTCTTTGAAAAGAAAAACTTCAATTTCAGTGCTGTGCTCTCCCCCGCTTCAAGTTACCTCCCGCCCCCCCCTTTCTTTTAAGTCTGGTAGTAATGAATGAATTCACATGCAGGTGAGCACAGAAGGTTAGCAGATCCCAAGGTTTATTTTTAATGTGGCTGGAATGGTGTTCCTTACACTCTCTTCTTTCCAAACTGAAAGTGTTGGAGTGATCTCATCCACAGAAAGTGTGGATACATACAGTGTATGTATGTAAGTGTGTCAGCATACTCCCTTTCACAGGTGCAGCAGTAGAAATCCAACCCGTGCAGTAACTGAAACCCTCATGTTTGCTCAGTGTATTGCAGTCCCCTTTCTGCTATTTGGGGCAGTGCTGGAATTGGTTCAAAACCAATGTCCATTTATTATTATTACTTTTTAAGTTCAGAGACAACCTGAAAATTCTGGAATCTTGATTTGATGTTTCATTTGACATCCCACCGAGGTTCCATGAGGATAACAAAGTCTTTCTCTTCCGAGTGACAATCTAATTTCTTTTTTATTTTTATGCAGTCTGTAACCATGTAGTTCAAGTCAGTGACATTTCAGGCTTACTTATAACTAAACAGTAAAGAAAATTATTGTGTCCAATGTAATTAAGGATGCACCAAATACCTCCTCTAGGAGGTGCTTGCAACTTATAGATCCTACTCAGATGAAATATATATCTTCCTTACTTTAATCTTATCTCATATAGTTACAAGTCTGTTAACGATATTAAATATTTCTTGTTCACCATTGGTATTTACACTCAGCAATTACACAGAGCCTTTTATATGACATACTAAAGTGCTATATCTGACATAAATCCTCTCACAGCTGTTAGGACTGGGTAAGTAATGGGAAATTTTCAAGAAATAATTTATACCTCTGTTTGCACCCCATTTGTAGAGCACATCAAAGCAAGCAAAGTTCTACCTGCATAAATGTGAATGGCAACAGAAATTATTTGGGAGTTTAGAGGCAAAACCCGTTTCAAGTGGTTGCAGTGGTCAGGTGGTGACCATACTGAGGCCTGGCTCAGTAAGCCTGGTGCAAAAGGAGGAGTGGGGAAGTCACAACCACTGCACAGAAAACTGCACACAGCTCTTGTTCTTCAAGAGGACCAAATGTGCTCTAGTATGACTAGGAACAGTGAGGAGACACCACCAGTGGGGCTGAAGTTACTTACTTTTAACATAATGGTAGCACAGCCTCGAGTCTCAGAGTGAATCCAACCAGCTGATAGTCCACAGAGCAAGCACAGTGACTACCATTCTCCATGTGCTTTGGGGTCACCTGTCTGCCTCACCTGGCAGGGGAAAGTTGAAAAGAGGATCTGCTAATCGAAACCTGCTCCTACAAGCAGTATGGACAGAATTGTCCCAAGGCCCCCGCTGGGAACGTGGGCATGAGACCAGCTGCCAAAGGCGCATGGATTCACTACCCACTTCCACGAAGAGCATATCAGTGGAAAGCCCTTGTCACCTACTGAACCTTGTCCAAACTGCTGTGGTGATGCACACAGGCACATATGTAGCATTGGGGTGGTTTACTTTCTAATTCATGAAGTCATGATGCAGCACACATAGTCTTCTCATTCATCTAGAAAAAGTCAGGTTGGGAAACTTCCTTTCCAGTTTTACCTTCAGTCATGGACAAATCTGTACCTAGTATCTTTGGAGAGTTCTCTGGCAAAAAACCAAGAGCAGAGCTGGAAGAGCCGAGTGGAGAAGCCAGAATCAATACTCAGGAGAGGCACAAACTTCACAACCCAGAAAGGCAGATTTATGTCTCTATAATCAAGGCTTCACTGTGTTGCTAGTGCTCTCTCTTTCTCTAATCTCCAGCAAAGATTTTCCCATTGGATTCCATTTCTGGATGCCAAATCACTCTACCACCCCAGAACTGTAACTCTGGGGCACGATATAGCACTTAACTGGTAGCACAGAGCCCAAAAGGTCAAAAGAGAATTGATATTAGTTTAACTTCAATTTTTATGCTCTTGCCTAAAGACAAAGGCAGTATGATTTTGGCAGGAAGCCAAATCTCAAATCTGCAGGCAAGCTGCAGGGAGAAAAGTTCTCAGCAAATACTGCATTTTAAAATGCAAAATAATATGAATAATAGCACATAAATTTCTGTGTGCCCTGTTTACAGGAACAGGTAGGAGGGAATTAATCAAAGGCTATTGTGATCAACTGCTCTTCAATAAAACATCCACCATGTATTTCCCTACTTTCCCACCTACGTCTTCAATGAAAAGTTGCATGCTGGGAAGGGAGGAGAAGAGGAGGAGGGAGAGGAAGTGGACACAGAAATTATATGATGGAAAATTGTTTCTGCATGAAATTTGGAGGCCAGAACACCTGCATGACGAGCAGATCATCACCCCAGCACTACAGGGAGATTTATGAGACTTTTAAACACAGCTTCGCTCCAGGCCCTTAATTAAGACACAGATCTGTCTGAAAGTAGAACTAAAATCTAATTAAACGTTGCATTTGAAATGATTTTACATTAAAAGCACTGAGAAACTGCAAGTGCAATTTTATGTATTGCCTTTGCAGCAAACACAGCAAGTACATGGTAAAGTGATGCAGACTCTGTTTTCTTTGTGTCACACTACATAAGATTCCTGAAGTTCCCTCAGTATGTCTGTATTCTTGAAATGGGGGAAGGATAGATTAATCTAATCTTTAGTTTCAAACATGTCTCCATATACCAACCTCCCGTGTTATAACACTTCCCTGTCATGATTTGTTTTACTTAATCTATCTGAAATCTCACTGTCTACCTTAGTTTTGTTGGGGTTCTCTTTATAGTCAATGAAAAGATGCAGGGCTGTAGGACAGTTCATCCCAGCTGTATCAGATACCTCTTTTGGGACAATGGGAATCTTCCTATGGAGGTGCCAGTCTTATATTCACTGCAGAATAAATTTGACACAACTGTCCTAGAATAGGCATTGCCTTTGTGATGACTAAGGTTAGTTGAGTTGAATCCCCAGGTATGAATTAAGCACATTCATACATTGGGATAATATGAGGAGATACACTATAATAAACAAGCGTTGACATTTTCAAGGTGAAAATTTTAATCTGGATCTTATTCTAGAGAAGGATTGCTCCATACCTCAGGGTTTTCCACTTGAATTCAGAAAAATCCCTGCCAGTTCTCTCTAAGAGATGGTGCTTGAGTTGTAAAAATTTGTATGGAAAAAAAAGCAGATCTGGGTAGTAGGTTGGATATAAATGAAGGGCTGTGGTCTGGGGTGTTGGAATAAAAGTCTAAGAGGAAAGGAGAGAGAAAAACAAGCATCTCTGCGTATTGATATACACCTGTGATTTTTGGTACTAAGGAGGTTTGAAATATTTAGGATGATACACAAGGGAGGGAAACAACTTGATTTCTGCTGCTTAAAGATGTTAAAGGCATGGCAATGAAGTGCAGCTTATTTTAGGATAATGAAAATGCACATGGCACATCAGAATAGGCAAGACCCAGCTGTTTTCTCTGGCCTTCTGAACACCGTTTTTTAGATTACATAAATATTTTCAGTCATCTAATATAACTTATGCAAATAGTGGTCTGAATTTGCATCACAAAAAAAAAGAAAGCCACATACCTTAGCACATATGTAAGAGAGAAACAAAACATTTTTGTCCTTCTTATCCCCTTAGAGGGCAAAACAAGGAAGGACTGAGGAGGAGACAAGCTGAATACTGTCCATCAGCATTGTTTTCATTTAAATCAGTGATGAAAGAAGGGGAGATCTTTGAGTCCTTGCTGCTGCTTGTAAGGTTGTTAGATTGGTTGCATGTCTAAAAATACATAAGAAGGAAATTTCAAAAGGAGATAATAGCAGTGTATGATCTTACTCTGATTCCAAAGACAGGCACAGATAATAATATGAAATAATGATAAGAAGTAATAATTCTCTAAATACCAGAGTATCTACTTTTCAATGTAAAACTGTACCCAAACTAATTTTTCAAGCTCCTGTGGAAACATATACAGGCATTAGCAGAGAACATTTTCCATCCAATGATAATTTTACTTGTAACTGAGAAGTACTTCTTGGAATTAGTTATATGTTTGCAGCAGTGCACTTTCAGCAATACTAATGAAAATTTCCAGCCAAGGAAAAGAATTTTAATTACATTAAGTGTACACAGTGATCACGGTGGTGAGACACACATTAGGACAAGTGAATTCATCTGCCTGTGTTTTGACACCTATAAGATGGATGTCCAATTTAAGCTACTTTTTTAGTCTCTCCCATTGCTCCATTTGCATTCTCTTACTCATCCATTCTCACTCTGTCCCTCTCTGTTGACTAGTGTTCACTCTGTTAACTGTGGAAATAACTAATTCAAAACTAGATATTTAACTTATAGGCAGCTAAGATACATGTAATGTATCTTTCTGGGTCTGTGTTTTTCTCTAGCCAACTGTAGACAAACTCACAGTCTTAGAAATATCATCAATAAATAATAAGGACAAACACATTAGCATATAATTGTCATATTCTTTTTCATGACTTTGCAGCTTTCTCTTTCCTCTGCATTTTTAAATCCTCCTAAATTTTCTACAGAGAACATAGAAGTCAGTGGTTTTTTTTTTAAAGGAATATCTTTGTTTAGAAGTGCCATAAGAAAATAACTTTTTTTCTGGTATCTTTCAGGATATTCCTGTTACATTACATTTTACATTAGAACAGAATCAAAAAATGTCAGGCATTTTAATAAAATGTGACTGCCAAAAATGCTATTATTTTTCTTTTTAACAGCAGGTACTCCTTTGCATTGTTTATTAAATTTCTGGTGAAATATGGTTAGGTTGTTCTGCCCTACAAAAAAAAATTCAGTGATGAGTTTTACTGAGAGTCATATGTCCTCCCAAAATGTGTGTGCTTTGCTAAAACAGATATCCTTCATCAAGGGCACATTTTTTAATTCCAACCAGATCTATCTATAAACAAATTGGCAGGAAATGTGTTTTATCCAAATAGAATTTGACAAGGAAAGAGAGGGGTTGTGGCTGAAGGCAGCAACTAAATATATGGGTGATTTTAATTAAATTGCCGAAAGTAAGAGGCTTGTCTATCTTTAGATGAGTTCCTAGACCAGATCCATAACAGCATTCAGTTGGTATTCCATGAAATAGCAAAGCTCAAAATTTTGATTCAAAAGTACTCTGGTGATTTAGGTACTTTTGGAAATGCTTGTGAAACAACAGGAAGGTGGGATGCTATCCTGTGCTAACATCCTTTCATTAGTTTAGACAGACTAAAACTTCTTGCAGTAACAAACCACAAGCTTCTGCACATGAAAACAATCTAAACACCTCTCCTAGCCCTGGAGACTGTGTTCTCCAATTATGAGCTCATTTAAAAACTGTATTGTCCCAGCTCAGCTCCTCTTGCTCTCTGACCTAATTAAATGCAACTTTCACTAAATAGCAACACACCTTCATGGTAAATATATCCCACATCTTCAGCCTTGGGAAAACCTTTCCTATCTGTGCATCCAAGAGCCTGCATCCGTGGTGTGGTGCAGTGAGCCTGAAAGTGCTGACAGCAGTGAAGCTGAGGCTTTCAGCAAGACTATGGTAAGGGAAAGGTCTGGAATCCATAAGCTGGAGGACATCACAGATAATACCTGCCCTTCCTCTCTGTCCCTTTCTGCTTAATGCTGATTCAGATTGCATCTTTCAATGTTAATGCAGAAGCACAGGGCATGGTTTTGATCAGAGTGATAATATCTGCCTTCCCTCGCTTTATTTCCCTAATGCTTACTACCTTCCTCTTGGCAACACACACGTCCTTTCTACCCATGAGGACCAACTGATCATTAGCACCTGGTTCCCAGTTTTCCAGCTGTGGGCCTAAAACTCTCCTGGCCAGGATCTTCACTCTGCAAGCTGCATCACACACCTCCAGTGGGTCCAGTTCTCCCCATCAACATGATGGCCAGGACACAAAGGCCCCCAGGATGGGATCATGCACTGCAGGGAAGTAGCCAGCTGAACACAAGCTGATCCTTGGGTCTCAGGAAGCAGACCATGAAATCTTCCCTTTAGGAGGTGCTCATGTAAATCAGGAAATGGTAGCACCAGCCTGAATGGAATAAAATATATGAAACTGCTTTTATGATTTTGGGTAAATTTCTCTGCATCTTAGCTTGTTTCAGGAATGTCTTTCATTGCTGTTTACCTCAGACTTACCACAGGATCCAAGTATTCACACAGGCAGTTACAGGGGCCATTTGGTACCCGAACTTATCTGACATGGTAACCTGTTCATTTGCTATGTCTTTAGCATAACACCACAATGGAAATTTTTCTTGTTTCACATGTTTAATATTTATGCTGGATAGCTGCAAGATATAATGAAAATTCATTTTCACAGCTGGTTTGAACCTGTTTATTTCTGCTCTTCTGAAAGGCAAGAATAGAGAGAGATGAGATATATCACACAGAGAGGTACAAGAGGAGGGCAAACAGACAGAAAATAATGGAAATTTTCTGCAGATGAAAACAATATGAGAGAAAAGAATGATTTTTTTTTCTTTTTCTCTGAAGTAAGACCTACCTAATGCATGCTCATTTATTTATCTAATGGCAGGGTACGTCCCTTAATACTACTCCTTTATATGTCACCAGTGAAACACTACAAGGACCTGCCAGCTTGATTAGAACTCATCAATTAGCTTCAAAAGCTTTGAATCAACCCCTGTGCTTTTTATTGGCTTTATTTCTCCATCAGACTTGTGTAAAGAAGCCTCCTGCCAGCAGGGGGTGGATCTGGTCTGGAAACGGGAACGAAACAAAAATGCATCTTAAAGCACCAAGCAGCACCCTGGTTTAATCGTTATATTTATTTATAATAGTATAATAGGGAAAGTGCCAAGACATTATCTAATACATGGATGGTGCCACAACAGCTTTTCATCTTAGTCTGGGAACCATTAGGACGTTTTGCTGCATAAATAACACAGTGAATTAAGTCTTCTTCTTGTATCAGCACCATATGTTAATAGCAAACGTATTTCTAATGTTTATTTGAATAGCTTCAAAAGGGGATATTACAACAGATCAGCTGAACTGTAAACACTATTAAAACACTTTTTAAACTTTGTCACTAATGCCTCTTAGTAGATGGAGAAAAATACTGGTGAGAAATTTCATAAGTGCTGGGAAAAACGAGACTTCCACACATGAATTTCTAAGTATATTTATTAGCTATGCAAATTCACTGGTCTCAGTAACTGGGAGGCTTACAATTCTATCTTAGGTGAATAACAGCAAAAACTGGGTTGTGTAATTAGTCTACGGTCTTCCATCAGTTAAAACTTCTATTACAGGAGCTGCAGTGCTGACATTTATAAGTTTCTGGGTGATGTATTAGAGTTACCATAAATACAGCTGATAGTAGCAGTTGCTGTGGCCACAAATTAGGCTAGTAAATCAAGTAAAAGTACTCACATGGCTCTTTTTTTTCTTTTTTTAAGAAAGCTGCAAATTAGCAGATTTTTCTATGCAAGTTCACATCTCACAGAAAAATGTCAGTGAGTTCGGTCCAAGGGACACTCTAGGTTTCTTTCATTCTCTTTTGTTTTTTAACAGTACTGCCATCAGCCTTTTTTTGCCCTTTTTCAAAGACACTCACCCTTCATTTGTGAAAGCAGTATCAAACAGCAGGTCAGCTGCTTTTTCTGTGTGTGTGCTGTTTCCTTTAAATGCATTCTTGAGTGAGCACTGGTAGCTGTAAAGACAATGATGGGACTACTCAGTGGGAAAGAATATTTAGCCTTCTGCAATGAATGCAAGGAGATGCGGATTTTTTATATATGTATACAACCAGGTTAGTAAGCAGAAAATCTGTCTGCACAATGAAAACAGTTTCAAAGATTTCCACAATGAATTAAAAATTAATGCCAGAGGTTCATGCATCCTGAGTTAGTGCTTTAAAATTAAAAATCAGTGATGCCAAAATTTTGATTAAATGCCAGGAAACAAGTAAAATATTATACTGGCTGGGATTCACTTGCTTAGACACAGTCATCTAGTGTCATTTAAAATGTGCAAAGATGTGACAGTTGTCTGTGGCCAGGGTGTATCACATAGTATCTACCCAGAAGCCTTCTTCTACGAAATCAGTCAGAAGACTGACAGGATACCACGGTGCATCTGAAATGGTGTTACACTCCTATGGATTGGCAAATGAATCCTATCCACACCGAGAAACTCCCCAGTGGCCAGTAAGTAAATTTAAATGTCTGCGTAGGTTCAACAATTTCTTTCTGTTTCTGCTCCAGAGACTTGCCTCCCTCCTAGGCTATTTCCTGAGGTTTTGGTCAGTCTGAGAAACTGAGTTCTTTCTGAATAGTAAAAATCTCCCCACATATGTGACTTGTCTAATTATCTGTCCCAAATATGAGGGACTAATTTTCTGAATGAGGACTATTTCTGGCTACAGGACTCTAGTCTCAACTTTGTAGAGGAATCCAGGAATGTAAAGGAGTCCAGTTATGGGTCAGGCACTCTCTTGTTTGTAAAAATGAACTCAGTAAACAATTAATTTCACCATGCCTCACACAAGTTGCATATGTGAGGGTCCTTTAACAGTTGAGCCCTTCTACTGCTTCCAATCCTCTGCAGTGAAGCTTGTGTACCAAAATGGACAGTCAGCACTGAAATACTTCATCTGGACCTGGCAATTTCAAGCATAGTTGCACAAGTATGGTACTTTCCATCCAAATCCCTGAAATTTCATGACCTAGATAGGGATTCTGACTGGCTATTTCAACGTGTGCATGGATCTAGGACACTGTGTTGCATGGACCTGACTCAGTATCAGCAATATGTCTTCGAAGCCAAACTTTTAAGTCAGTACAAACACAGAATAAGAGAAGATACATTTTGGCATATGATTATTAAACACAAGCTGTCTGAAGAGCATTAAAAGAATATATTACTGCAGATCCAAATACAGAATCCAAGCGCAGAAGTTACAAAATACCAAAATACATACAACCCTAATTTCTTTTTCTTCAGGTATATGTCATATAGTGTGGAATATAATAATTACATTCAAACCTGTCACAGAGCATGAACTATTTCAGGCACAGGACAGCATATGTTCTGAATAAGAGCAAAAGCACTAGACACCGACTTGTGCAGTAAACACACTCTCAGAGACTGGAAAAGAAAGAGCAGTGTAATGCTTTGTTTCAGTCTATCAGTTTGCTACATTCCCAGGCTATAGATTTTTAGTATGTTATATGAGCTATGAAGGTGGGATGAAAACAAAGGTAATCACCAGCTATGAACTGGATAAGGGGTCCCTAATCAATCCTTGTAGCTTGCCTCCTAACAATCTCAGTATTGTACTGTATGTGTACTCTCTTTTAATACCTGTAAAATGTCAGCTGTGTGCTCTGTGTTGAAGGTAGTTTAAAATTTGTTGAATTCATTCCTTGGTAGCATGTGACAAGAAAAGCTAATTCAAAATATCGTGATTACTATTGCAATTCAAGTGGACTTTAACCATACATTTCTCTTTTTGCAAATAGTTTGCTGCTTTAAGAATTGTTCATGTCTTGTATCTATAAACCAACAGTAGAATACTTCTGAATATGCACATGACACCAAGCTGTGTGGTGCAGTTGATTCACCTGAAGGGAGGGATGACATCCAGAAGGACCTGGATGACTGTGAGTAGTTGGTCCATTTGAACCTCCTGAAGAACAACAAGGCCAAGCACAAGGTTCTGTATCGGGATCAGGGCAATCCTCGACATCAATACAGACTGGAAGATGAACTCGTTGAGAGCCCTATGAAGAAGGACTTGAGCATGGTGGATGACAAAATGGCCATGACCCAACACTGCGCACTCACAGCCCAGAAAGTCAAGTGTGTCCTGCTACATCAAAAGAAGTGTGACCAGCTGGTTGAGGAAGATGATTATCTACCTCCACTCTGCTCTGGTGACACCCCACCTGCAGTGCTGTGTCCAGCTCGGGTGCTTGGAGAGAGTCCTGAAGAAGGTCACAAAGATGTTCAGAAGGCTGGGACACGTCCCCTGTGAAAAAAAAGCTGAGAGGGGTGGGGTTGTTCAGCCCGGAGAAGAGAAGGCTTCAGGGAGACCTCAGAGCAGCTTTAGTGTACCTAAAGAGTGCCTACAAGAAAGACAGTGAGAGATTTTTGGGTTTTTTTACCAAGACCTGAAGTGACAAGGGTAATGGGTTTAAAAGTGTGCAGATTCAGATTAGATACTGGGGTGAAATCTTCACTGTGAGGGTGGTGAGATATTGGAACAGGTTGCCAAAAGAATATTTGGATGCCTCACCCCTGGAAATGTTCAAGATCAGGCTGGATGGAGCTTTGAGCAACCTGGTCTTGTAGGAGGTGTCCCTGCCCATGACAGAGGGGCTAGATGACCATTAAAAGTCCCTACAACCCAAATCATTCTGTGATTCTATGAGTGTAGTAATGACTAAATTAGCCCCTGGTTTCTGAAACTCCTTTCCACTTCCTCTTAGAGCAGCAGGAATGCTGTTGCAAATGTCAACCTTGCTTCAGGGCCATGCAACAGGTAGGTGCTTCAACCAAACCACAGTAAAATATTCATATGGATTCACAATCCATGAATCCACAGACTAAGACTGGAACTTCTGAGCTGTGCTACTTACTTGTGACCTCTATCTGAGAATTTTGTAGTCCAGCAGCACTCCTGGAACATTGGAAAGATCAGGTCAAGCTGAGGGGTGTGTGCGAAGTATGCGGGGGTGGGTGTCATTTCCTGGATTTGCCTCTTCCCACACACTCTTGGACAGGAAAGAACATATGTTGTGACTACAAATGGGATTATTCACTGAGTATGGCAGGATCAAATTGCTGTTTTGAAATAATCTTTCCTGTATTAGACATGCTAACATCCAGGAAGGAAGAAATAGCTCATACGAATACTCAGATCATCCTCCAAGATGCAGAAGTGGCACCAGTTTTGACTTTCGTTATTTTCTCCATTCCTATAGCGTCTCATGACTTTTGGTCTGATTACCAGAATCAAGTTCAAGAACTTTGGGGAATGCCACGGGGTACATAGCCAATCTCTACAATGGCAGAGTTTATGCCAAATATAGCTCTTAAATACGATATTATTTAAATATTTTTTTCATTATATTGTTTGAAGTGGAGCCACTCAGTCTGCCTTGTGCAGTCTGCCAATTTTTAATCATGAACTGAAATTTGAAATGCTTATTTTATTAGGGCAAAAATGCCAACATTAAAAATATTATTATTAATTTTAAAGTAATGTTTTAGTTATTCTGCCTCCGAAATGCAGTCAAATTTTCTGTTCACAAATTTAGAAATGAATGTAACTTATTTATTTTCTCACTTCTCTAAGCACATAAGAAATAGGTTTTTGTAATAAAGTCTTTACATGATGGCAGACAGTGTATCCTGCAGACACATTATCCCCACAAACATGGTGGATATACGTGCTATTTAACCCAAACTAACCCATTACGTCAAAACATTTCACAGCTCTTTTTTTTTGTTCTTCAGTTTAGTGGAAGTTCCACCTGGCAAATTCTTTGCTATGCAAACATTTTCCATTGCAGACCTTTCTGATGTTGTTCTTTAAAAGGATTCTTTTTTACCAGTGCTTTTTGATATTTAATGATTGTCAAGCCATCAAATGTTCAGGTCTCAGAATGACCTCATTACTTAACTTTGGCTTCACTCTGCTTCCACATTTGAATTTGAAACAAAAGACAATTGAGTAAAGAACTCAGGTCACTACACTATGGATTGCCTTGACCTTCTTCTATAAGCCCTATACTTCTCCTTCATGCCCACCACCTACACTTTTCATGCAAACAGACTGCTTTACTGACTTCTTTGCTTGTTGTTTGCTTAGTAGGATACTTGACTAGGTCTATGTCATGATCTCATCTTCTATCACATGTAGATCTACTGCTGTGACTATGGATCACATTTCTTCAGTAAAGCTCTAATGATGCTGGTAATTGTATGGTGGGTCATACTACTGACAAGGTAAATTCATTTAAACATTTAAATATTTTAAGAAATCTCACAGAATTTTGCTAGTGCCTGAAAATCGACACTTATCTAATGATACAGAGTATATCTTTGCCTTGTAAACACTTTGAGTTTTGGTTTACCATGAGAATTTTTCACTCAGGGCTAAATGCAACCCATTACCTCAGCTTATTGCTATCTTTAACTCAGGATATGCCCTATGGAAGTCACAAAAGTGATAAACCCTTAGATTTTCTTATGCAGTTTTTTCTCAGTCCTTCCAGATTTTGCGAAAGAAAACCCATACACACCAAATAGAAAAGTCAGGTGAACAGGTAGCATTTTGCAATTAATGTAGAAGAGAGAGAAAGATTAATTTTTAACAGTATCTGCTTACATGTGAAAGACACACCTTTATGAAAAATGTGGTGTTTTCAACTGATTTCAACAGTTTCCCATGACCACACCCCTAGTTCCTAGAGGACTAGGTTTATACCACACGGAATAACCATACCAGGGCATCATTCTATTCAGACTGTGTTGTGCAGGAGAGAAAGAAGCATATCAGAGTGATCTGGACAACAACAAGAGCAAACAAAGCATCCACCAGTAACAAAACACTAAGGAAAGCTGTGTGTAGATCTGTATCAGGATGTGTGTGTAAGTATCACCCTAGGACTTAGCTACACAGGATGCACCTTGGGACTCACAGTGCAGCATCCCCTCTTGAGGTAAGTCCTTAGGGGCTTTATCCCAGAAAATCAAGCACTGACAATTCTTCTCTTTCTAATTATTTTATGTAATAGCTTAACGAAAATTAACATGGGATATTGGCAATGCTTTTGTGAACCCCTTCACCACCTCCGGGAGATTCTGACTTAAACACCACACCAGACATGCTATTAGTATTCTGGTAAGCTGTATTCTTCTTCTACCAGTTAAACACCTGCTGCTGGGAACAGAGGAACTTGAGAGCTATTGAGTTAAGAAGAAGGAATGAGCAGCAGACTGCCCCTAGCTTTCCAAAAGGAAGGTTCTTGGCTCTTTGCCAGGACAGGATAAAATCAGTAATAATACTGATTCTATAGATCAGAATCCAGATTTGTCACCTCCAGCTCAATACTCTTAAGCAGCATACTGGGATAAGCAGATTCGTATTCCACTGTGTTCCATTGTTTAATTCACGCTGGCCCAGAACCACAGTCCATGGCTCCACAACCACACTTCACTGAGAGCAATGAAGTGCTTCTCTGTCTGGGCTAGCTTATGGCTTGGTGATAGGGAAATTTATCTGAAAGGGAGCTGAACTGAGATGTCCAGCATGGAGTAACAATAACATTCAGTGTCAAAGGTGTGTGGCTCCTTGTGTTTTAGAACTTCCATTTGTGTTCCATAAAAACTGTTTTAGAAAGTATAAGCCCATGTCAAATGACTGTCACTGACAAAAAAAAAAAGAAAAAACCCTTCATGTTCTGAATTCTGAGTGGAGAGAAGATACAGATCTGTGCCTGACAGTTCTTACGGGCTAAGTCTAAACAAGCCTTCCTTTTGGATGGAGGCTTTCTGATTCTTCGAAGTGTCCAATTTCCTCCTATCAGATATGCAAGTTATCAAGGTACTTTAAACTGTTTTAATTACCTTGGCAGACCCCCTACATATAAGGCTTTGCAGTATTTTTGCACAGAGAAAAAAACCTCAGGGTAAGGTACCAACATCAGTGAAAATTTTACAATAACTAATATTGTTTGGAAATCTAACCACCTGAATACATCTGCTATAGAACTATGTGTGACCTGAGGGGCAAAATTACTTCCAGAGTGTGTATAGTTTCTGCAGCTTGCAATAAATATTATTCACAATTATAATTCCACTTTTATCAAACAGACAAGAATAACTTGTCAAAAATATTTTAAAAGGCCTTTGCATGATTTTCTCATGTCTATTATCATATTCTTGACAACTGAAAGTTATAAGCTATTTAGGTAGACATGGAAATTCAACTAAATATTAAGAAGATAATTTAGACATCCCATCACAATTCCCTTTTGAGGGGGAAATTAAACATAAACCTGCTGAACTCGTAGGTTTTGATTGATTAAAAAAAAATCACCCAGAATAAGTCTCCTTGCATGATTGATCCAATTGCTTGTTATTGAATAGTTCTTATTTTCTTAAAGAACTTTTTCTTCATGAATCATGAATACTCAGCATTCCTGAGTTGTGCTATAGGCAGTTCATTGTCATGTAGTAAACTGAGCTGCTAATATCCATTACCAGTGTGCCTTTTTCCATTTCTGCTGCTTTCTAACCTGGGAACCCAAGAATCCATCCTTTACTACAGTAGCAGCTCTTCATTCCACAGTCTGATTAGGTTCAAAGGCAGAACCATATCCCTCAAAAGAATTTGGGGTAATTCTTGCTGCTTCCTCACTTGGAGCCATACATTGACACCAGTTCTTGTCAGCAACAGGCTAGTATTCAAAGGTCAGCATGCTCCTCACTTCTTTTTGATTTCCCATATTTATAATTAAAATTAAAATAAAAATTTAAAAAGAACTATTAAAAAAAAAACAAACCAACTTTTTGCTTTGTTTGAGTGTGTGGTGAAGCCTTTTATAAGAAGATTTTGTTAAGATAGCTAAGAATGAGTAAATGTTGAACTCTTCTAAGGCATCTTTCTACCTTCCTGAAGTTTGTAGTGAGCAGTAATTCAAGCACCTTGTAGTGCTCAGTCCTTGGAATGACATAAACAGGCATTTTACATGGGGAATGAGAAACAATGGGCCTACAGTTTTACCTGCTATAATGTGGGCAAAGTCCAAAATTCATGGCTAGTGATATCAAGAATAAACTGTATGGCTATCACTCCAAATTTGTTACTAGCTAGCCATGATTACGATGTCATGCAAATAAACAAGATGGTTCATTATCATTTGTGTAATTGTGAACCAACGTTGCTGTAACACATTGAAAATCTTTAGAAGTTTTCATTTTTGTCCAGACAATAAATCAAGATCAGAAAAATAGAAAATACTAATGTGTGATAATATAAGAAAAACAATAAATCAAGACAATTTACTTGGAAAAGGCAATCTCTAGTTGCTGAAGAAACTCCTAAATTAATGTCTGCTTAATGACTTAAGTTTATTATTGAGAGAATTCTAAGAAGTAATTTTCCCTACTTCACTCTTTTGAGACAGGTTGGGTCATTTTCATAGATGTTCCAGATAAAAAAATTGTGAGGTATCAGATTCCATCAGAGGGAAGTTGTCCCCAGGCTGCAGAAGTCCCTCGACATAGTGAACCCACTCTGACAACAGAGCAGAAAAATTTCATCCAAAAATAAAGCACAAGACAAATGGTAAAGGGGCAAAACTGGAGCCTGTGTCAGACTGGAAAGGCAACAAGGTAAATTCTGTAACTTAAATCTGTATGAGGAAAGCCTTGGGCATCAATTGAAAAGTGAGCTTCATCCTAGGGAGGACAATAAACTAAATATGTTCCTCTAGATGAAGTTCTCAACTTGACTAAAACCTACATGCTTCTACTTCCTCTCTTCCATGTTTTTAATGCTTCAGACAGATGTTGCAGCTGGGAAGACAATGTGAAGTTTTAGCTTTGTCGCAGTTATGAAAATTTTATAACTTGATTTAAATTCTATTCCTTGGAATGAAAATATATATTTATTTGGAACAAATAAATAAATTAATACCTAAATTTCTCTAGTGACTTGAGGTCCCAGTAAAGATGCTACACAATTTCCTTACCTGAAAAATTTTTCTTTTGTGACAGGACAGTTCCCTTTTATACTGGCAGAGTCCTTCAATAAGATTATCAGTTGAAATGGTTAAACTCAGACACAAACTCCCAACCAAATCCAAACACACAAAGGAAACACACAGAGGGTGAAATCAAGGTTGGATAACCTGAGAGGATACAGAGACATTGTCCAGTCTTCTAGGGTTGAAGTTAAGAAAGCTAAAGCCTAAATGGAATTGAACCTGCTAATGGATGTCAAAGACAACAAGAAAGGCTTCTCTAAGTATATGGGTGACAAAAAAAAAGTGACGTGGAAAATGGAGGCCCACTGCTGTATCAGAGGATTTGATTACACAGGATATGGCTGAAGTACTGAAAACCTTCTTTGCTTCAGTCTTTACTAGCAAGACTGTTCTTCAGGAATCCCAGGTCCCAGAGACCAGCAGAATAATATGGAGCAAGGAAGATGTACCCTTGGTGAAAGAGGATCAGGTCGAGGAATACTTAAGCACATCAGACACACATAAATTCATGGGCTCTGATAGAATGTACACAGAAATACTGACAGTAGAAGTGCTGTTGGCCATTGATTTGACATTAGAGCCATAATTAAAGTCAGGCAGTAAGAATGACACCCATATAGACTTCAGTATGCATGGACAAGAGGAGAGAAAATGCAAAAAACAGTGAGCGTGTTTCTCCCACTTGTCAGGGAGGAATCTAAAGCACAGTGATTTGGTGACTCTGTTTTCAACCATATTTTCTACTAAGCTCCTTCTCTCTCGAGCACCATCTAAATCAAGTATTCTAACACAGAGCTTCTAACTTTATTTCTCTACAGCACAACATCTTCCACTATTTTGCTTTCAAGTGCTGGCAGGTGCCAGGGCAGACCAAGCCCTGGAGATGTGCAGAGGCCAGTCCGGGCATGGGCAGAGCAGGTCCTGGGCCGTGGGTTGGGTGAAGGTAGAGCCTAGTAAAGGGTCAGGGTCAGGGTCAGGGTCAGGGTCAGGGTCAGGGTCAGGGCTGGCTGTGCACAAAACTGATGAAGTTAAATGTCACGTCTAGCAAATGAGCTCACCGGTAATGCACCAGAGACACACACACTTCCACACGTCTAAAAAGCCAAGGGCAAGGATCCATAAAGGCACACTCAGCACATATTGAAAGCTCCCACAACAGCAACGCTATCTCAGGATTCGTAAACAACTTTTGCAGTGCTGCAGTGACTATGGAGCAAACTGGGTTTTGCTGAGCAAGACAAAGGAGAGTTGGTCCTTCATGCTGGCAGGTGTGCTGGGAAATCAGCATGTCATGCTCGTCAGAGCACTGCTGTGACAGAGATCTCTTCCTCTGATGCTGCCTCTGCAGATGCAGTAAATCATTTTCTCTGGCTACTGCTTGTGAGAAGCCAAAGGAAAACTCTTAAGTTGTTACAGGGGTGACAATTCCTGGCAAAGATGAGTTATAGTAGAGTAAAAAGAGCCAAGGAGCTGGTTCATGTGTCATTCTGTACAGTTATGGATATTCTGAACTAAGTCACGTTTAAGAGCTGAAGGGAAAGAAAGCATTTGCTGTTTCTTCCTCGTATTCCTTCTACCTTTGAAAGTCTCTCCAAATTAAAATTCATGTATAACATGCATGAGGTGCGTATAGCACTGTACTATGTTGTACTGTATAGAAAATTTTACTTTGCATGTATATTTCTTCCACAAATATTTGTTGAACTGTTTTTTCTACATTAGCATTTTTTATTTTCTGACTTATTTCAAGCTTCAAATATTCATGTAAGTATCAAAACAAGATTTGCACATTTTATTAATGCATTATGTCTGCATTAATGGAGGGGTTCTAGAGACACAAAAAACCAGCATACCTACCTTTACCACACAGTTAAGAGTGGGCTGAAAGTCCCTTTTTGGGTAGATCTGCCTGTTATGATTCACCTTCTTAAGCTGGTAGTCTACTTTAGCCACGCTAATCACAACAAACTGTACTCCCTTAGACCCAGAAATCCCCCTTTCCACTTCTTGCTGTGGAACTGTTGTTGGTCATCAGCTTGACATTAGATCCACAATTAAAGTCAGGCAGTAAGAATGACACCCAAACTGAGGCAAGAGGAGAGAAAATGCAAAAACCTACTGACGTATTTCTCCCACTTGGCAGGAGGAAGCCAAAGCACAGTGATTTGGTGACTGTTTTCAGCCATACTTTCTACTAAGCACCTTCTCTCTCAAGGACCATCCAAAACAAGTATTCTAACACAGAGCTTCTAACTTTATTTCTCTACAGCACAGCACCTTCCACTATTTTGCTTTACTGTGTATATAAAATGCAGTTGAATCTTGGTTACTTGAAATTCAGTGATGCAAAATCATTCCTTATCTGGAACATATTCTCGTTGCCTGAATACAGCATGGATCTACTAAATCCTTGTTTACCTGAAGGTATGAAAATAGACTTAATTCTAAATCTACCATTAGAAAAACCTAGACTATCAGTCATAAAAATACCTGGTTAGTTTTTTCCCTAACCCTCTGAAGCAAAGTCATGGGACTTCGTTACAGCTAACTCCATACTCTGCCTCCCACCCACCCACTGTTTGATATGCTATTTGAAATACTAATTGCTCATATTTGAAAGCTTCTTTCTGGATGTTTATTTTTGGTGCCACCCACTTTATTTTGCACTTAACATCAAGATGAGGGAGTGGACTTAAAAAATTTATTCAGCAGGGAGTGAAATATGTCAGGAAAAGTCTTCTAGAGACTTCAACTTCTTAAAGTAATTTACCTGTCCTTGAACAAACTGACTGTAAGCCTTCACTTGGAAATTACATTACATAGATAAATTACCTTACATCACATGCAGCCAGGCTTTTTGCCTGGTATATATTTGTGTATTGGTTTTTCTTTTTTAATAAAATCAATCATATCTACCTGATTTCAGAAAGTAACAACCCACATGTGCTGTGAAACAGATTTAGAGACACAGAGAGAAAAAAAATTATCAGATAATGTTTTAAGCTATATGCTGGCTCACTTAATTACTATTGACACAAAGAAAAGCATGTTAATTTTTCACAAAAGTCACAACTTTCTCAAGAAGGGTACTACTCTATGCTCTTTTGTGAGCCTTAAGGAGAAAAAGTATACAGGAAAATAAGGGCCACAGCAACAATTACTCCCCAAAAAACCTGCCAAAATTTGGGCTGCAAACATGGATTTGAATTTTGTAGCACAAGGCTATTTCCCATATTAAATATTATTTAATAATATTGAAATAATTATTATTTCTACTTGGGAATGTTTTAAATTTTTGCAGTCATCTTCTGTGTTGTGTGATTTGGTATAAGACTTCTTTAGAACTTGTTTGGCACAACTTCCTTAGCAATAGTAGCTAAATTTGCTGAAACTTTGGACTGCCAGGTCTAACTTTCACTTAGTCAAGGAAAAGTAGCACCCAGAGGCAGCTCAAGCCAGAAAATAAGAAAGCGACATTCATTAACAGAAGTGCGGCCTTAGAGAGCAAAAAGGAAATGGCTCATCTAGAGACAATGGAAGCACCCAGTGATGGGAAGATCCCAAACCACAATATTACCACTGGTCTGAACTGTTGCATGGCAGGTAGGGAATTCAGGTTATAATGGTAGAATTGCCCAGGGCTTTCTTTGTTCAAAGTTGCTCTTCAGAGGCACCCACATCAAGCTGCACTGTTATTAATAAAAAGGACTTTATAGAAGAATCTCTTTTTGGCTTATTAATTCAGCAGAAATTTAGAGCTGAACCCTGTTATGGTGGCAGGTATGTGTCATTTCTATCATATCTGTAAGTTAGGCATTGGCCGTTGTTTTTCTTTACCATATTGCCTTAATTTTAAAGCTCATTAAGTTCATTTCTAGCTTTCCAACTTACTTGAATTGAACCCTTCCTAAATGTAAAGCTGTGGAGTCAGTGAAATTAAAGAAGTGGGTGAATTTGTGTGTTTTCTTTTTTTTTTAATTTCACTGTCTTGATATTCTTATGGAACTTCCATCTCTTGGGAATTTGCCTCACAAATATCAGAAAAATAATATACCTTTTTCTTTCCCCTCAAGCTCTCAAGAAATTGAATTAGCAAGCCCCAAATAGTTAATAACTTTTTGATATCTCTTTCAATCATTTTTAAAATCCTCACTTGTCACTGACAGCTTTGCAGCTCCTGTCAAAAAGGCAGACTTGAATAACAATTTTTTTTTACTCTTTATACAAAGATAAATTTTTCTTTTTATTTCTTTCTCAGTCTCTGTTGAACAAACTTCCACCAGGTAGGTAGAAAACTCTCAGAGATGATTATTTGATTACTTCTTAACCTCTAGCAAAATGTCTTTACATGTATTTATATTTGTATCATCAGTTATATTATTTTAAGAATATGGAATGAGTGGCATGACAAGAACTTGTGAAACAGAGATTTTTGCGACCAAAAGTGCCTGAATTTTGCTCAATCAGTAGAAAGCCATTAGAAGCAAAAAGAACAGTATCACTCTCAAATATTATTTTACTATTTAGCTATCTTCTTAAAAATAGTCATCTAGAAAAATAAGAAAAATAAACTAGTTAATGGGGAAAATCGGGCACTCAGAATTTAATTGGTTTCAAATGTATTTATTTTGATTTGCTGACTCATGCTTTAGAGGGGCGTATAAGAGAGAAAGCCAGACTCACACAAGTTTAGAAAAGCAGATGTGTTGTTTTCAGAGGGTTAAGTGTAGATGACACGGACTCTACCTGGTTGATCTGAGCAACGCATCAATGTTTTTCCCTTGCATCCAGAATCACTATAGGGCCAATCATTATACATAGAGGCAGGTGGGAAGGTTGGTCTTTTTTTTCTATGTTGCCAGTACCATTTTTGACTATTTTCATCTGTTGAATTTTCTCTCACAGTAGTCACCTACTACAGAGTTCACATCATCTGTCCCTCTTTATGGCTTATATTTGAAACTTTTGTTATGGCGTTGTTTCTAAATGTCTACAAATGCAGGGCCCTGATGGCATAAGTTTTCATTTCAAGTCTAAAGTTTTTAAATTTATGGGATTTTAGTGGTTATTGAGTATTGCAAAAAGGAAAATGTTACAGATCATTCTTTAAGGGCCAAATAAGCAGTCAACCAAGCCAAGTTATATGCAAAAAATAAAAATTAAGCCAGGGTTTGATAGCATTATCTTACTAAAAGTGAGTTTTCATAGATTTTTTTTTGGGGGGGGGGCGGGGGGAAGAAAGGAGAGGAAAAACAAAGCAAGGAAGATAAGGATAACAACTTTATGATGTATTATGGCCACTGTAAGTGGTCATGGTGAAAAAATAGAGACCACCAAAAAGGTGGGATTTAAAGGGCATCAGACATTGCCTATGGTGAGAGGAAACCTTGAGAAAGAATCAAAGTAGAAAAAAAAACATCTAAAGATGACAAAACTATAAACAAGATGACAAACAATATAAAACTATAAGCACGTTCTTTAGAAATTAGTTGGTGGCTGTTATCAAGTCCAGAACTAAATAAGTGGTAGCAATGGACTTGTGAAGAAAGTAGAAAACACTGAGCTTAGACACTTTATGTGTGGTGAATGAGAAGAATTTAACAACAGTCAGAATGTGGGAATGCCTGACTCAAATACTGGCTTGAATAAACCTAGTACAACTGCTGGGAATTGCAGGATTGCAGCCATAATCACAGGTTTCACCATCAGAATTACAGTCTAGAAACTGCTTCTCCAAATTAGTCTTGCATTTATGTGGTCATGTTTGTTTTGGCACTGCAATATGCAAACAGTGTACTATCTATTGCTTCCTTTAAGTCTTTTTAACAAATACATTATTTGTGGCTTTTCTGAAATATTATTCTAGTTGAGTTTAATTCTTTGTTAAACTGCACAGTTCCTTATTAGAAGCATATCTAGCTCTGTAATATATATATATATATCTCCATGCTATAATTGCGCTAATGAGTTGTAAAAGACAGTGGAAGTCTCATCTTGAGATATTAGATTCATTAATATTTTCATAGCTCCTGAATTTCATATTGATGTTCCGAGATGGGTAAAATTGTTGCAGTTTAGAATTCTTACTATATTAAATCATATTTCTTGTTGTTCTATTGTAACCGGCAATAAAAAAAGCATTGGTCTTCTACTTAGAGCTAACAACCAAAAAAAAAATAAAGTTAAATACATAAGTTTAAGTCACAAGCTAGAGTTCATCTTTAGTCTAAGTCTAATCTGTAGTTAATAAATGATGGTTCAGAATCTATTAGAAATGTAAAGTATGTATTCAAAACCTGTTAGCATGCTCTTATTTTGTCGGTTATATTTTTTTTATTTATAGTGTCTAAACCACATATAACAGCTTATTTCCAAGTAGAATAGCTCTCATTTGTTCTGCTTTTCCATATCTTCACCTTTTCTCCTTCCATCTTCTGAGACCCTTTTAGTTCCCTGCCTTTGCTCATCACCTTGGAATCTTGTTCTGGTCAATATCTCGCTCTTTCATTTAGCTGAATTGACCCCCATAGAAGCCAGGAGAGAAGCAGAAATAGCTCATGGAATCAACAGATGAAATTCAACAAGAAAGAACGAGAGTATGTGATACCAACCATTTAGTCAAGGTTTGACCAATTTCACTTCAGCTGCAATGTGAAAGCATGGCCAGACTGCCCTCACTATCTTCTTCCTGGACATTCCTCAGGATTTCTTTGCCAATAACAAAATATTTTTAAAAACCGGGATATATATGGGCAAGGCATAATTTTGCCAGGAGAGATCTGGTAAAGGATGTCTGGTTTCAGTCAATGTTAACTAATGCATTCAAAATTATTTAGGCAAGCATTTACACTGAGGGACCTCTCACTGAGATTATAAATAATGCTCAAACCAATACCTAAGGAGGCTTAGTTATGTCTCCTCCTTTGTGCCATCCAAGCTAAGTGTCTTAACCACAGATAACTTTCTTTTCAAATATGTCATCATATTGAGGGTTTTTCCTATTAGGGGAAGAGAATGGAAGAAAAAAATCAGAAAGATATAGTGAAGAAGATGAAAAAAACCAACACTATTTTTCTTTGTTATCTACACTACTCATAGTTAGTGCCTCAGCATCCCAGGTCTTTGGGTGAGGTTTTCAAGAGCATTCATATATTCAGGAACCATGACTTAAGCACTACAAAAGTTAAGAAACCTAATAGCTGACTGAAAGGGTCTTTAAGCTGTTATTGCTACTGTCAATAACTCTAGAAATACTGGAATAATTTCAGAAACTGGAAGAAAATTAATGCTGCACCAGTATGTAAATGGGATAAACAAGATGAGCTGTTTGAATATATTCTGTCAGGCTGACCTTGACCCTAAACAAAATAGTACAGCAGATACATTACCTCAATAAATAATAAAATATTATGAATGCCATTCAAACTAGTCTTCTGCAAAAAACGTTCCCTCAAGGTAACATGATTTTTTTTCTGATGAGATTACAAGTTGAGTTGACAAAGAAAGTAACGTCAATGTATATAACCAAAGCTCAGTCAAAACTTTGACTGCGTATCACAGGACAATTTGATTAAAACTCTAAAATCCTACAAATTTGACACAGTGAACACTATGTATATTATCCATTAATTAAGTGACAGATGTCAGAGAAATCATCATCAAGCAGGTGTGCTTTTAGTGTGGTCCCACAGGCAATGCTTTCGTAATATTTTTTAATGAGTTTTTATCAGTGACCTGGAAGATAACATAAGAATATCATAAACGAAGTTTGCAGTTACCAGGAAGAACCAGAGTTTGGCAAATAATAAAGAAGAAATGTTATTGACAAAGGGCAGTCTTGATTGCCTGATAAGCTATCAGCTTGCAAACAGTATGTGTTTTGATTTGAACAAGCAGAGAGAGAGACTAAAGAAGAAAGGACAAATGATATCAACAGAGGAGGAGATGCTAACACACAAAAGAGTAATTCTGGGAAGAACCATTGGGATGGTCCTGCTCTAAACTGATCTGAGCTTCACATGAGAGTCTGTGTTTTGAAAGGCTAACAAGACCCTTAAATTTAGTAAAAAGAGAGTACTGAGCAGGTGTAAAGAGTAAATAACACTTATGTATTTCTCCCAAAGTAAACTTTACTAGAATACTCAAGTAAATTCCTTCACCTGCAGTGCAAGAAGGATTGATATTTGGAAAGAGTTCAGAGAAGATTTGTGAGAATAATTAGATTATAAGAAAACATGACTCATAGCAAAAAAAATCCAGGCACTTTATCTTTTGAAGTTATGAGGTAATCTTGGCCTGCTTATACCTACATGAGGAAAAAAAAATTAAAAAGGTTGTTCCAAAGGTCATGATTTAGCTCCAGTAATGTCTAAGTTGGGCTAGCCTGATGTCCTGAGTCACAAGTCAAGGTAGTTAACCACACTGGCCCATTTTTGAACATGTAACCTATGAGTCATGCAATACCACTTATTTCAAACCAAACAGAATTACAAACCGAATTTGAATGATTCAAAGTAAGGTTATAGATGGTTACATTTTTGAGACAGGCTTCTGTAAGAGATCATATTTTAAAGGGTTTGTCTTGACTGGAGAGGATCTACCAAGCAGGAATGAAAACTGAAAGATTTGTTAGACTATAAGAATAATGAGGCTTAGTTATGGAAGGCATACCTCAAATAAAAAACTATATATAGCAAAGGACTAATTTTTTAGGAAGCAGAATAGCTATGAAAAAGATAGTATTCTTTTCTGATTCTTAATCAAACTGATTTTTTTTCCAGTTAATTCCAACACTTAAGTCTTTGGGATAGTGAGAAATGAGAAAAACAGTTCAGTTAGAATATGAAATAAACCAACCCTGTCCCAGATTCCAATCAAATGTGGATGATCATGTGAAAAATTAAGTCAAGGCAGATGATCACTTAGTTTAAAGAGAACAAAGAATTCATACTCTTAGCTCTGTTCTGAAAAAATGGAGTAAAAATAAGTCACAGCTGTTGCCTGAGCTACAAGCTCAGCTTCATGTAGATACACAGAGGCAGCTTCAGAAAGAAATGCAGCATCACATCTGCTACAAGAGGCAAAAGGTTAGTCATGTCACTCAATAAGCTGCAATTGTTGAGCCCAAGAGGATACCTACTGATGTTCAAAATATTGCAGTGTCCAAATGGGAACACAGGAGGAAGGACAATATCACCATCAACCCTTGCTCAGTTATAGGATGTTGCTTAATAACTTGCCTGTCTTAGGGTCTTTGCTTTATGATTAGAAAAGCTAAATTCAGTTCTTTCAACTTTCTGACCTGTATGATTGGAGAAGCAGTCAGAGATGTCTGCAGAAGGAAATGAAACATCCATGAGGAGCTGATGATGAATGTGGGCTCTAGTTTAGATAGGGAGAGGCAAAAGGAAGAAGCAGCTGATAAACATTCAAAGTTTTAAATGTCTTATCCAAGCCTCTCTGGTCTGGAAGCAAGACTGGAAATAACTCAAATAGGATTTCTTGAAGGATTTCCAGAAGCACTTGGTTTTGGCTGGGTCAGTAGTACAGCAAGAATAGACTTCCCGGGATATTTCAGCATTGCTGTTTCCCGTCTCAGACATAAACAGAATGTTTGTTTTTTACCTCCCCTCCCCTCNCACCCTTCTAACATTTCCAAACATCTCAGGCTGTGGTTCAGCTAGAGATTAGGACAAAAGCTTTGCTTTGGTTGAAACAGGATCACCAAATTACCTACATGCTTTGCCAAAGTACACTGCTACACACCAAAGTCCACGACTCTAAAAGCAAATAGTAACATTTGGTACAGAAAGTAAATGGGAAGCTAATTAATATTATAATTCAGGAAAATATATTTCTCTCTTTCCTTAAAACTATTGTATATACAGAAGCTCAAACGTGTACACACAGAGCCAGCTCCTATCCCCAGCTACGCACCCACTGTTCCCATTGAAGCACGGAAGCCACACATATGCATCTGAGGGCAAAATGGGGACCCAACAGCTGGAGGTTTTAATATAGGCACATTAATTACAGAGCTCAATGACCGCTGCATGCAACTGAATCTCTGACCACGCTGAGCAGATCAGCCTTGTAATGCCGCTTTCAGCTCATGGAGGGCAGACAGTGATGCCTGAGGGAAGGGAAACACACTTTTGAACACCTGTTCATTCTCTCCTTGAACACTAGCACTGGCACCCATCCTTCCATCACCAAGGACTGATTGTTACATACATGGCCACACACAAAGCCTGCCTGGCAGACAAAGAGCTCATAAACCAAACAGTGTAATCTACTTTGCTGGCAGCACTCAGTGCTATGGATGCAATTGGGATAGTGGTGTTGCTGACTTGGCGAGAGTTTCTTTAGCTGCTTCTGCTAACATTCCAAGATTTGGCTGCCACCAGGCCTTCCCAGCTGCCTTCTTTCACTGGCTGAGTTCAAAGGTCCAAGTGAATTGACTGTCTATAGACTGGTTCAACTTTGTTCCACTATGTATATACACACACACAATTAGCTGCATTTATTGAGTCGAAAGAGGTCTGTTATCAACAGTCGAGAAACTGAAAATAAATTTTGAACTTGCGATAATAAAAAAAAAAAATTGAACTGATAAAAAAATAAGTGATATTATTAAATATTGGGGCAAAAGGAGGTAATGTAAAATGTGAGACATAAAATGAATACATAGGAAGTGTTCTGTATTTATGGGTGTTGTATAAGGCCTTAAGAAATGCTCACCTGAAAAAAACATGATGTGCTTTTTTTACATAGAAGAGAATCTGACATTATATGTTGGATTCTAGCCTCGCCTTTGGTGTCTTTGACAAAAAATATGCATGTTGGCCTGAAACTAGTGGAATTAAAGCAGGTTGAATTTTGCTCTTTGTGATTCATTAACTGCTTGTTTACCTCTTCCTTTGTTTTAATGGGCAACAACAACAAAAATGTTCATTTTTTGGGAAATCCCCTGCTTAAAAATAATGGAAATTAAAATTACTCTTCCCCAAGAACTTGCACCACTGCACAGCAGTAGTAGAGTTACTTTCTAACAGTGCATCATCAATTTTGCTTAGTTTGCTCAATGTTGAATACACCTTTGAAAAGTGGAGGACAAGGTGAAAGTGCCTTTAGAATACAAATAATTAGCTTGGCTTGGTTTTTTTTACAGACACAATTCAAAGTCAGAAAGACTGATTACATTTTAACAACTGGAAATCCTATCCTACAAAGTCAGAAGGCTATTAGCGTCAAGAGGAATGACACAACATGGGAAAGCATTGCTACCACAAAAACACATTATGTCAGAGGACATCAGCAGCTGATAACAGTTTTTGGGGGTAGTTAATTCAATTGTGCACTAGTTGATTTTGATTTTTATTTCTCCCTGAAATTATATTACATATATTTATATTTTAAATATTTTTTCTTCTGCATCAGAGATTTGAAATGTTTTTGATTTTTTGACTCTAAGAAATACCTAGATTCCACTACAGGAGATTCTGTGTCCCCAGGTTGAAAATCTTGGTCTATTTTTTAAATTAAAAATAAATTATAGTCTTATAATGTGCTATGAAATTTAAAAACCGACATCACAATAACAGTTGTATTTCTTTAAGGAAAGATACTGTAGTTTTCACAGCAAGGAACAATTCCCAGTGCAATTAAAGTAACAAAGAAAATAGTAAAAGAATGGAGGATGGCTATAAAATACTTGCAGCTGAGGTATTTCCATTTGCTTGATGTAGACCACTCATTGCAGACACTGGCTGAGTCCTCACCCTCAGTCTCTGATCCTTTATGAGTGTGATTCATTCATTCACTTCTGTTCTGTACACTGTTAATGGAATTGTCATCCCTTGAACCTGTCTTTGTGTAACCAAGATTCTCTATTTTCTTTTACCCTCTTAAAATAACAGTCAGACAGTGATGAGTACACCTAGATTCTTCATCTCTTCACACCTCCTCCACTGTTCTTTACAAAAGGTATTGATACTTGTTGCTTTGAACAGACTATGAAAAGAAAAAAAGAAGAAAAAAAGGAACAGAATCTGCTGACCAAATTTCCTAAATCACTTTCCTTTTGCAGATTAAATATATTATAAATATAATATAGATTCTTAATATATACTCATATATAATTATAAATATAACACAGATTTGCTTAAATAATATTCCCTTTAAAGATGCATTTCTTGTGTATATCACAGCAGAGATTCATTAAGTACAAATTCCTCAAAATTATAATTTCTATGATGTAGGAACCTATGTTCTGAGGCTATAATCTTTAGTACTAAAAACTTGAAAATGAAGTAATGTTTGGTCCCTGATATAGGTCTGAAATAAAAAAAAAAAGTTTCTGGTATTTTAGCAAAACATCTATAAATATTTAAATATTGGCTTTTTTAAAAAGAAATTATTTTTTGAAATAATATACACAATTACTGAATGTACATAGAAATACTGAGAAAATTAGTTTTAAAAATAACATCAGCAAGCTTTTTAATTTTGGAACAGGAAGTCAGGTTAAAAAGAGAAAAATATTTATAGTTAAATTCTTTTTCTTGTCTTTTTGCCTGACTTTTCTCCATGGAATATATTTCTGATGCAGTAATTTCACATGTATAAAAACATCCTCTGCTGTAGTTTGGACAAGTCTGCTGAAGGTGTGGCTACGTGTGAGGATGGCAAAGCCATGTAGAAATATCCATGTTCTCTTTAAATGAGCTACCCTAGAGACTTGGTTCGAGAAAGTTTCTTTAGTGGGATCAAACACTATGAGAAAAAACACACATCACTGTCTTCCAGTACACATTTTAGCTCATTTAGGACTGGTTCCTACAGCTTAGTTATGCACTGCCTACTCTGAGTTAAAATTTAGTGAGTTTAATGCTTCAATGGACAACTCTTGTAGGATGACATCCTACGGCTCAGTCCAAGTCTGCCCTGATGAATTTATATTCAGAATGTGTGAAGTCTGGACTGCACCAAATACCTTGAGGCAGAAGAGAGCACATGGCACTTTTAATAGCACAAAAGGGAGGATTGTGCCTGCCTTGCAACCTGGTCAAGAAACTGAAGAAGCAGATGGCAAAGAGATTTGCTGTGCTGACTCTCTGCTCTAATTTCCCTCCCCAGCAGTGATGGGTTCATATTATACTGCTTTATGATTTCTCTACCTCAACTGCTCCCTTTAACTAGAATTCTACAGCTAGACAGACAGGGATTTTCAGTTCAAGATTTTTCATATTATTTAAAGTAAGTGAATTTTTAATTCAGCCACTGACATGGTCAGGAGCAATGTATCCAACCCCTTGATATTTTTGAGCAATTGCAATGTTCTCACCACCTGCTGGGTCACAGATGCAAATTTCTGTCTAAGATATATCCACAAGGGTACATAGATACATTAAGTATTAATTTTAGCTTCATAAGAAAATGGTATTTTTTCTTTTAAGTAATTGTTGTGTGTATCATTATAACTTTTATTCTTAAACTTTATCGATCCACTTCCAAATATATTTGATGATCATACTCTAGCATATGATTAAACCTCATATCTGTATTGAAGCATACTGATCAATATTTGATTCTCATTCACTGCAGAATTTTTAAGGATCCTGAATACGCAATATAACATTTTCATCATGAAAGGATGTTATCCACTGTGATGAGGCACGCCATGCTTTGGAACACAACTCTATCTCAATATCAAAAAACAGTGCAAGATTTCATACTCTATAAAATTGTAAGTGGCATTCATCTCAACAAACTTTTAAGCACTGATGCAGAAGGCAGGTACATCTGGGTTATTCAGCTAGATTCTTTTTATTGGAGAGAGCATTTAAATGGCATATTTAAATGGCATTACTGAATCTTACATTTATGATGATATTTTAAGTCTGTTAATCAGGATGAGATGAGGTGCTTTCTAGGAGTAGCTGTTTCTCATAGCAGTCTGAAAAAGGAGGCTGGAATACCATTAGATATAGATTTCTACAACACAGATACTTGCACTAGGGGCATTTTGAAAGCTACCATTGTAGTCTGACTGTAAAGGCATCTTCTGAAACATAGCCAGAGAGAGCTATACTGGGCTCTTATGTACATTAGATTGTTAAGTTTCATTATCTATTTACGCTGTGATTTACTTCAGTTTGCCCAACCTACCTCTTGGCCATATTTTTTTCCCTATGAATAATGCAAATCATATCACTCTTTCCTCTTCTCATAAAGAAAAGAAAAGAAAAGAAAAGAAAAGAAAAGAAAAGAAAAGAAAAGAAAAGATCAATGCAGTTATATTTCTGTATGCAAGAACTGAGGAGAAGAAACTAAATATAATGAATTCTGTGTAGCAGACGTTCTATTAATATATGTAGGATAAACAGCAAGATACACAGATGAATGAACTTCTTGGATCCATTACCCTTCTCTGGTTATAATATGTTGCTAGTATAGCATTAACTCGTGATAAGAACGTCTGCTGCTCCAAGTAAGATAGTAGTTGAAAAAGAAAATAAATGAATTTGATTTGTATTCTCAAGGCCAATTGCCAGCCCAAAATGCATTACGCCCATAGCCAATGGTATGTTAATTCAACAGAAACTTAGTCCAAAGACCTTTGCCTGTATCTTTTCCAAGCTGCATTACTAAACCATTCAGAACAAAATAAATAGGAGAATAGGTCATAAAGGAATTACAGTCCCAAAGGTAGTTGACTGAAGCTCAGATGCTCTTGGCAGCATGACAAATGATGTGCATATGATCAACAAAAAGCATGGGAAAAAAGCAAAGGGTAATGACATATTTTGCTATTGTGTCTGTTTTTCTTCTATTTTGTTCATTATGTACAAAATTAGAGGTAGAAGCCACAGCCAGAAATCAACAGCTCAACACAAAGTAAATCAGAATGCCTATCCAAATAGGTGGATTAAATAAACCAGGAACAGCACCAGGAGGAGCAGCAACACAGAAGAGCCTTTGAGTCAGGAGAGAAAAAAAACCAGACCCAACAAACAAACAAACAACAAAACAAAATATACAAAACCATCTCCTTTATACCCTTTCAGTGATGAAAAGATTGAGAAAATAATAATAAAACAAAAATTAAATAATAATCAATGTTTAGTTCTCACATCTGCTTCAAGACAGACTCCTATTGGAAATCTCGGCAGGAATACTGCACCTTCCCTGGGGACCTGCTGGTTCCCACCTTCACTTGATGGCTCAGCCACCCTTGCTGTGTCATCTTCATCACTACCTCCTGGACACAATGAAGTTCTTGGGAAAAAGGAATTATTTTCCTTAACAACAAACCCGATGTGAAGTCGGATTTCTATGTTTACGGAAAAGATATTTATATATTTATTTATAAAAGTGGAAAAAATATAAAACATCAGAGCTCCTGAAAAAAAACCAAAACCAAACCCTGAAGTTTGTTAAAAGACATTCTATGCCAAAGAAAATTTTAAACAAAAAATATCCCACCAGTTCCAACTTCATGTTTTCATGTTCATTTAAACCTGTCTTTACAAGAATGTTTTGTGCTCTTTAAATTCACCAGACCTTTTCTGTGGGCTGTGCAGGAGGATTTAGTAAGTACAGGAGCCTCATGCAAATATGTTCATGTCAGTAAGCTTTTGTGTTTCAATTTTGAGGCAATATCTTGGCAGCTGTACTTGTGAGACAATGTCCCTGAAAGCTGCTTTTTGCACAAGTGAATTAATAAAAACACAAACAACATTTTGCCTTGTTCTTCTGAACCCCTGCAATGTAACAGCTTCAAAAGGCATTATTCAGGTGAGCCTGTGGAATAGACAGCAGGGTAAGAACTTCAACTACCTTTCACTATCCTTCCATTTTGTATTCTGAGATTCTGTCTTTACTTCAAAGCTTCCCTGTGACAGCAATATGGCAGATTAAATAGAGACTAAAACCAGTGCAATCATATTATTTTTTTCTTCCTTTTGCATTTTAAAAGATTGGGGTTTATCCATCTTTGTGTTCTTCATTCCCTCAGCTAAACTAGATGCCTCTGAAATTTTGTGTTCCCCTCTGGATTAAAATCCTGCCTGGAGCTATATCTATATATCCATATCTATCTCTATTATCTATATTACTCTCTCTCTATATATGTATGTATATGTGTATTTATATATACATATATATATATATAAATAGTTTTTTTGGCTCTGACTTTCCACACGACCTTGAACAAACCAGTTTACAGTTGTCTGATTCCGTTTCCTCACCTGCATAATTTTTAAAGACTACTTTCCTTTCTCTGATGCATTGACATTAGAAGCTGAAATTACATTATTGCCAGAAAGCCTGTCACAGGAGTTTAGGAAGCAAACAGAAACGGATGAGAGACTGAATCCCTGTGAAAATCCCTTAAAATAGCATTGATGGCTCTTCCAGTTTAGGGAAGGTTGCACTACTATTGCTTGTGGCATCCCTGTTGTGCATGTAAGGAGAGAAAATTGCTCTCTAGAACTGACAAAGCCACAAGTTATAGATTCACTACATAAACAGATAAAATGTTAAAGCATGTTTCTCCTTTCCCTGTGTGGGTTGCACTTGTAGATTTTGTTTATCAGCTCAGCAACTCTCCACACACACACACACACAAAATTCAGATGGTTTTTAAAGACTTATAGGTTAAAACCATAAATAAGCCATAGTCCATCAATAGGTATAATGTGCCCCATCTTTTTCCTTTATCAGCCAAGTGTGAAACACAGGCACAGCCATTGAACACTGGTTTAATTGAATCACAGTTGCTTAAGTGTTCTCAAGAGGTGATAAATTAAAGGGTGGTTTATCGATGAAAGAAATGGGTTTCTGCAAGTTGAAGAAGCAATATGGCATGAATCTAGTAATAGATTGTTGGTTATCTACTAACACCAAATTGCTACCAATAAAAATTATCTGTGAGCTTTTTAACAAGGAAGGAACAATAAACAGAAGATTCTAGCCCAGACATTACTTTGTTTTGCTTTTTTTGGTCAAATTAATGTCAAGTTAAATGAAGAGCTGATCAAATTATTTCTTGAAGGCAATTATTTCAGTTAATCTGATTTATTTTGCCCTGAATTAATGTTCTCCAAGGAATGCTGATTAGATGATTTTATGGCTCTTTTCCAAATTTTGAAACTACGACCTTTTCTGCAAATTTCTTTTTCTGAAAAGTTCATATTAATTTTAAAAGAATTTGCTTTCCCAATTCATATTCTACTGGTTATGTAAAGTCACTGAATAGGGTTTATCTGCAAAAATCTTTTCTATATTTTAATACAAGTTTTTTTTCCTTAGAAGATGCTAGGTAAAATCCTGACTTGTCTAAAGCTAGTTGATTTTAGCAAGGACAAGAAGCCATATTTCATGTCTTGGAAGCAACTAAAAATGCAATGGAATGAAACAGAAAAGGCATTTAAAAATAAGTAAAAAAGAACGGTATCAGGTAAATATTAAATATATTCCCCAATTATGACCTCTTCCTTTTCCTCCTGTACTGGTTTTCACTGGTACACAATTAACTTTCTTTGTAGTTGTAGTTGTAGTTGTATAGTAGTTTGAATGGAGCAATATGTTTTGGATTTGTGACTGAAACATTGTTGGTAACACAATTACATTGTTGGTAACAACAATTTAGCTGTTGCTGAGCAGTGCCTTCACATCATCTTGGCCTTTTCTGCATCAGTGCTGGGGGTGCATGAGGCATTGGGAGGGGACAAAGCTGGGACAGCCTCCCTTTTTTTTTTCCCCAAAGATCTTTCACAACCCTCTCCTTCCCTTTTCTCATTTCACATGTGAATAGAAGCCTTCACCATGGAAACAAAGTTCATAACCACAGATTTATTAAAAATAAAGTGCAATCATATAGTTTCTTCAGAGGCCCCTTGAATAAGTGGAAAGAGATAAAAACATACCCCAAATAATCCCAAACTGATAGATGCTTAGAGGTATTCCTCTTTCTTCCCTACCTGCACAAGGAGACTAATGATGTTGTAGCTCCTGAAGGGGATCAGGTTGGGAATTCATGCAGTCAAAGACCTAAAATGCACTTGCAAGATGCCAGTACTTGTTTTGCATCCCAGAGTCATCAGAGCCATCCACCCAAGGGACCAGCATCTGTCTCCAGATCAAATGACACAGTGTGGCTTTTGTGCATGCTGCTCAGGACAAGTTCTGCTACAAAGCCGTGGCAGAAGATCTTCCAATATCTACAAGCCTGGGTCACCTCCAGGCTCCATTTGGCACCTCTGTGAGTTTAAGATATCATTATTTCTGGAGAGTTTTCAAACCCATCCTTCCTTCCTTCCTTCCTTCCTTCCTTCCTTCCTTCCTTCCTTCCTTCCTTCCTTCCTTCCTTCCTCACTTTCTTTCCCTTTCTCTCTTTCTTCTCCCCTCACCCCTTTTTCTCAACATATAATACCCTGAAATTATGTAAGGACTGTGTTACAGCCTCTGAAATGCTTTCGAAGTCCTGATTTGAAGGCGCATGTAAGAAGGCTCTGCAGGGGTACCACTGCTACTCCTTCCCCAGATGACCACTAGGAACAGCCTCAAACAGGGTTGTCCCCAGAAATACATGTGAATTTAATCACAGAAGGATCTGGTTGATTCACTCCAAAAAAATATAAGACCTGAACAGGGAAACAGAGATGTTAAGACAATAAAGATATTCTCATCCTTCTGCAGGGTCCCAGTCAGGAAATCTCATTTTGCTGTGCAAGTTTACAGATACAAAGAGTGAATCTTTCTGACATAAGAAAGGCAGGCCTTTGATGTATCCCAATATCAGATATTTCTGGTTCATCAGAAAAACTGATAAAGACATTTGGACATTTCTGAAAACGCGAGGACACTGCTTGGGAAGTCCCTTGGAATTTCACTAGAGGAAACAAAGATTGAAAGATTCAAACTTATGAAAAAGGAAACAATCTTTTTTTTCAGCCTACAGCTATTTCAGAACATCAACAAATTTTTTCAGGATTTTATCAATATGGAACAGTATTTTTGTTGGAAAAAATTTGTTAACCTCTTTTTCTATTCTGTATCTTAAGAAACACAATATATTTTATTTATTTATCTTGCTGGTAATATAAAGTAATAAGAGTTTTCCAGCAACAACATATAATTTTCCCATTCAAACTTACAAAATAAATATCTACCTAGTGGATCATTTTATGATAAAATATTAAATAAACACAATACTGCTTCATGTTCTATATCCTCACCTCTCAGGATTCAGAATAAGACTGAATATATTAGGTCTTTGGGGAGTGTGTGATAAAAATAGTGCCTGTTTGCACATTTGTGTGCTTAAACAGTCTTTACAGTTCCACTCAGCTTCATAATGAAATCCTAGCTGTTAGAACCTCATACACGAATATGTTTCTGAATGGATGTTAGTGATGAAGTAGTCTCTCCATCATGTGTGAGAAGAGCAACACAAAACAGAAGCCCAGGAGTGATTCTTGCTGACTGACATGATTCCCTAGGTCTCTTCCACAAGTACATTTCACTGTCATTAGAGAAGCACAGGCACTTCCAAAGGGCTGTCTAGAGCACGAACTCAGCCAGTCTCTGCAAGGCATGAATGAGTATGGTACTCTTAAAACACTCTTGCCAAGTGCTTCAGGAATTATAGGATGCATTAAAAAAATAAGAGCGTTACATTTTCTTTTTTAATTTGTATATTTTCTTGTATCTTTAGGTGGTTTTACGCTCAGCTGGTGAGGGGTTTGACCAACTGTTTCCATTAAGTATTAATGGGGGACTAAGCAATCTGTTGTGAGAAAACTAATTCCCTCTAGATAATGCTGGCTACATGAAAGGGCAAAACCCTTTGGCAAATACACAAAAGCAAAAGTCAAACCAAAGCCAAAGTTAGAAGTAAGCATGTTTTGAGGTAATGCAGATTCATCCTGCAGCTCCAGAGCAAAGTCACCTGCCTGATTTTTGATATGATGAGGAGTCACAGGAAAATAAGAAGCATTTGGTGCCCAAAGCTGGGCTTGTAGGGTGAAAAATTTGGAACTGGGGAACGCTCTGCAGGCAGCTGTGAGGCTGTCTCTGCTTCCTACAGGAATGACCCTTTCAAAGAACAACCTGCTTTTCCTGCTTGGCCTTTGCCCCATGTCAGGACACAGACAGAAAGAGAGACATGTCATAAATGCCTAAGCATAGCAGCATGGTAGCCGTTCACACAGGAAGCTTATAATTCAAGCAATTATAAACTCAGAGGAAAGGCCATGTTTCTTGCACAGTGCATCTCAGTTGAAAGCAAAAAGGAGACAAGCAAAAAAGCCAAGACCACTAAGTTTTAAAGGGAGCCACAATAATGAATGTATAAGCAGTCTGAGTATGACTTCATTTGCTTAGTTAGTTACTTGCTGAGGAAAGTTAAAGCTTTGGTTTTTTTTCTTTCACTGCCTTCTCTGTATTTAATTTCAGGTTTAAACATAGAATGATAAATTGGTATAGTGTAGTTAAAATTATTCAAGTGCTTTAAACAACTAACATTCAGTGCAATCAGAATGGAGAGCAGACAAGCTAAAGCGTCAGACTATGTTCTTGCTTTTCATTAAAATTCAGGTTTCTGAGAAGTGACACATTTTGAAATTTGATCAAATTGATTTATTTCCATTAGTTGTAAGTGCCAATTAATTGCTTGCTGCATTAATGAGAGATTAGATCATTTTAATAGAAAGATCCAAATCCAGTGTTCCCTTTCACTGTAACCAGCCCCTTCAGTCATCTTATTCATAACTGCTAGAACACTAAAAAATCCTAATTTAAATAGGAATATTACCACTGACTTCAAACAAGGCCAACTTACATCCAGCATAACTCATCCTGTTTTAGAACAAGACAGAACCTTCTTGTGATTCTGCTCAACAGAAATTGATTTCTTCCCTCCTGGAGCTACATTAGCCAATATTTAACTCAAAGTTTTGAATAAAGCTATTTTTTCAGATGATTGCCATTGTTGATTTACAGTGATCCTTTGTTGGATTTATAAATGTAGAGGAAAGAGATGCCCAAAATGTTAAGGAAAAGACAAATGATATTCAAAGGAAAGTACAGAAATATGGCTTCTCTAAACCAGGAAGGCAGAGAAGGAATATGCTTGGTCTTTATGTAAACATTGGAATCTACACATTGGATACTGTTCCATCCACTTTCAGCAACATAAAGCTGTTATTCCAAAGAGCAAATATCTGTCCTGGGTGAATTTGGGCTGAAAATCAAAGACATTCCTATGTTTGTGAGCAAGTGGGTTTTAGCAGACCTTTCTAAGTGGATTGAAGGAGGAAACACAGATGGCTTATACAGAGGAACACTTTCTGCAATAATTTGTTTGTCATAGTATTGTCAGAAGAGAAAAAAACTCCATTCCTATTAGGAGCATTTAAAGTCAGCAGAAAAGGGTACCATGTTAGTGATCTCAGCTTCATCATCAGAATGCAACATATTACAATTAAATATCTGGGTTTTTTTCTCTGCAGCTTCTATAAACCTGTTTGGGGCTTTCTGAAGTCAGCTGAACTGTGCTCTTTTTTCTCATTTCTAGTGAGTAACAAATATTGTTATAGCACAAGATTTACTGACCTATCCCTATCTGACCAGAAGATAAGCTTTTAATTTTATCTGTTTTCTGAGGTTGTCAGCAGAGGTCTGGGCAGCCTTGAACAGCAGTGAAGCTCCTTCTCAGATAGGTTTCCAGGACATGGGGAGAAGCATCTCTTGAGATGCTTATCACATATCCACTGAGCCCAGAGGAAATCAAGACAGTTACACCAGCCTACAGGCCCAACCTTCCATCAGCTAAAAGGATTCAGAAAGAACCCAAGGCCTAACTACCACCTGTATCTGCTTGTATGAGTTAAAATTTTCTTTGAAGACTGCACAGAAAGGGCTTTTTACCATGCACCTGAAGATGTGAATTATCTTTCCCATGTGTGGTTTGAGTGGTGCTAATATAAGACAGTGAAAGTATTTTTTGTAATGATCTCTGGCAGAACAGACATTTAAATTTGTTCAGAGTAGGTCATACTGTGCAGAGCAGATCCCCTTTGTGGCAAATTTTCAACTTTCTCTTGTCCTTCCTATCAACCCAACCTCCAACCTACAGACATGGCTGCAGGGATGAGCCAGTCAGACCCTTTCTGCTGATTTGTTTGGACTTTCTCAGAATTGTTACGTAGTTGATCATCCCTATTCCTCCCAGTCCATGCATATCTCTGCGGTCCACTCCTTATATCTCTCCACCCCACACTTCTCCCTAGTCCCTCTCTATTCCTGCATTTGCTCCCCTCCATATCTATTGAGTCTTTCCACCCTAAGCTCCTGATAAACCATACAAGCCACCTCACAACATCACGTCCTTATTTTAGCCTTGCCTTGTCTGTGAAAGCTTGAGGTCCAAGGCAGGAGTCTCACCAAATGGGAGCCACTCTTGTGTGGTTTCTCATCACTGACATAAAAGAAGGACCAGGCAGTAGTCACAAGGAGCCACCACTTTATCACTTAAGGGAAATTACACTATTTTGGGTCACCTTTTGGATCAACTGTTTTTAAATTATACAGAACCTAGAAGTATGCTAATTTTTGACATGCAGGGTAATAACAATTTTTAAAAGTAGTCTGATTTTGAAGTCTGTTGAGAATACAATAATAAATTTTCCATAAAAATCAAATAATTTGATGGATGAAAGCACCTGGGTTTAAACATGCTCTTTTTGGGAAATACTGCTATAAAGACTAATAACCATAAACCAGAAAAAAAAATAGAATACTCACTGGTTAATCTTCCAAGTAAGCTATACGATTTATTCCACAAATTTTAAATTCTAATAATCCTTGTCTGTTGAAAACTGTGCTACATTTAGTGGGCGGACTGTATTTGAAATATAAGAAGTGAAAACACAGTATACATACTATATTACTAGATTTTAAAAATTGCTTGTTTCCATGCAGCTAAAGACAGACACTGCATGAAGACTCTGACAAGGCCAAATACTCATTTTTACCTTTAAAAACACCTGATTTTAAAGTCTGTAACTGTGAGAATAAATATTCTTTTAGCACTAGTTTTGTGTGCAGCTAGATGTTTGTCACCATATCCATGCTCTACAAATATTATTATGTAGTGTAAGTTGGAATTCTAAATTATGTTTCTGTAGTGATGACTGAAATAATAGCTAAGAAAACGATTTCTAGTGTGAGCTTACTATTTAGTTGTTAAGCATTTATTCTTCTTACTGTTCACTGTAAGAAGAGGCGATATTTCTAAAATTCCCAGAATTTCTGCCTGGCTTTCCTCCCAGGTAGTTCAGCAGAAGCAGCTCATCAAGTTCTAAGATTCCTCCAAATGTTTTGCCCTTAGCTATTGTGTAACAGCTCCTGAGTAGTCTTATTCTCATGTATTCAAAGGGAACAGCCAGAAAATACTTATTTTGGGGGAAAGGATGGTCTAACTCCTCACCAGGCTCAGCCAGTGTTCAGATGAAAAGCAAGTTCTCACCAAGGAGTCAGAATGATTGGCACAGCCAGGAAGGCTGGATGGGGGTTGCCTTGTCAGCATGGACCATCCTGTAGGATTAGCTGTATTCCCAAACATATCCAAACATCTCGCCTCTCGGAACTGATCACACAAGGAATCAGGAAAAGCAAAAGATCTTGGGACAACGCACATTCCCGTCCCTGCCCAGTGCTGTGAACTACCAGCATAGTGCTCCAGCTCACTGCTGAATTCTCTTGAGCAGCTCGGCTCAGCTCTCTCAGAAGCAGAAACTCATGATGGGTACCTGAAAAGGCTCTTTTATCATTGTCTGAGGGGCTGCTGTGAAGCTTGTCATGGTTGACCAGGGCCAGCTCCTACCTTCAGCTGCCACAGCCTCCTGCTTCAATTTGCAGGCACACGTTCTCTCTCTAAAAACTTGTTAGTAAGATAATTTTGAGTTTAGTAAGAGTGTTTCTCTTTCTAATTTGCTTCAAGTAGCTGAATTAAATCATGGAAGTGGTGAACCACCTAGAGGACTCTTTAGAATGAATAAGTACAGGCGACCTCTACACCCCACCCTCCACGCACACACGTGCACACAGGCGTACACATACACGTGCATACATTATTTGTGACTATCTTTCCACCTGTGCTGACATGGATGAGAATTTACAACTGCACTGAAAAAGTTACAAGCAGTACCTCAGAAATTCCACATTTTACTGAGCTGAGTTATTATGGCACATTTGACAGGCAGCCAAATGTTATGTCAGCCCCATAATTGATTTACAGCAACATCTGTAAGAACATTTGAGGAGAGAAGGAAACTAAAGTCCAGTTTTCATTCCAGCATTCCAAAGAAACTAATGGTCATAGGAGATTCACAAATAGAAAACACAGAAATAAATAGTGTGTCTGAAAGGTTATGTGCTAAACGTTACGAAAAGGAAGGGGGAAAATAACAAATAAATGCAGTACTTTTCAGACAGGAAAATAACCACAGCCTTTCCAGGCTTGTTTTAACTTAGACATATAAAACACCTGGCCCTAAAAAAGCAGACCCTTTTTTTTTCTTTTTCATGACAAATACATGAAGCTTGAGCAGGAAGTCCACATAAGCTTAAAACTCCTTTGTAAAAGATCTCATTAAAAAAAAGAAAAATCCCACCAAATTTATAAAACAGTTACCTTGTAATTGCTATGAACTATAAGAGAAAATTCCTTCTTTTCCATTAAAGAATATTTTGTGAGGAGGAAACAGGTCCAACACTACTGAACAGCTGGAAAGCTTTGAGTGGAGGACAGAGGTAGGAATGCCTTTCCCAGATCCCTCTCCTCAGCCTCTGCACCTGATCAATGATTAGATGTCACAGATTCTAAGAAGTTTCCTCAGCTGCCTTGTCTGAGAGATAAATTGAAGTGTAAATAAAGGCTGCATCATATAGTTAACAGAAGAGATGATTTGGGTATTGCTCACACAGCTTCTGAATCTGAGGTGCTGTTTGAGATCTGCTGGAGCAAGGCATCCCCAGGGTGGGAGTGGTGGAGAGCAAGGCTGCCACTGTGCCAACAGCACACAGCAACGCTGAGAGGCCACTCGGAGCTTGCTCAGAACCCACTCTGGGTTACACAGAAGGTGCAGGGACCAGCCTCCTACAGCTCTCAAAGCACATGGGGAGCAGAACATTTCTAATCACACAGAAAAATATCAAGCCTGACTCTTTATGATTATAGAAACTTGTTGAGTCAGTACTTCTAAAATCAAGGAGAGAAACATGCTCTGGTAGGAATGAGAATCAATCCCCAAGGACCTGTCAAACTCAGATCAAATGGATTTGGGAAGAGGGATGTGCAGCAGGGAAAGAATAAGTAACAGCTCTACACACTCCAGCTGTGTGCCTGGTCTGTGCTGCCCTGATAACCCAAGGGACTCTGCACTTTATATTCCAGTTCTGAATGGCAAAGAGAGAATTCAAAAACAAAAATGAAAATAATTTTGAGACGTAATTTCAAAGTGAAAAATCAAAACATTTCTACTTTTTCAGCCTTTTTTCATGTTCTAAGTGACTTAGTAAAACAAGTTCAGTGACTCAGTGTCAAAAAAGAACTGCTTTTTGATTTCATCCTCTCGTTTTTGTCAAAAAACCCCCATACTTTGAATGTAAATGCTGTTTCAGACAAAACTGTTAAGAGTGTGCTGGTAGGTGAAATAACACAGTTGTTATAAGCTACAGAACAACAAACAAACACATTCTTAAAATAAGCCACTTAAGAACCTCAATTTATATTAAAGGATCATTTTATTCATTAAGTTAATGCAGCTTTTTGATTAGTCATATTTTCCATCATCGCCACCATTTTACTACTTTACCTACTGTGTGGTCACATTTACGTGAAATTTAATTCATTCTAAGAACATTTTTACACGTGGGTTTTTGTGCCCTTGCCAAAATTTGAGAGCAGATTAACTTTTCCCTGCTAACAGCAAATACTTATGAGGCTGCTGCAAGCACCCCTGACACTTTCCATTCTTTAGCTTACATGGAAGGCTGTGTAAGCTAATTACAATGGAGGCCGTGTTTCCCCTTTCCTGAGGGAAGGTTAATAGAGAAAGAACTTTACACTAATAAAGAATCCGATCACTCTGTGGCAGAGGCCAGGCTACGGGCAGCTGGCTGCTGTAGCACTGATGCTTTCTTAATGCTGCTGGTGTACAGACCCACAGCAGGTAGCAGTACTAATACAGTTTATTTTAAGCCAGGACAGTGGCTAGTTTCAGTTATGAGTTGGCTTAATTATATATGTCTTCTACCACTTACTCAAACAGCAGCTTCTTCCCTGCTGTGCTAGTCAGCCACAGATTAAAAAAACGTAGAACAAAAGTCTCATTTGGAGATGTGTTAACAATTATTATGTGGTACCAGTGAATCAAATTTTTTTTGTGTGAACTCTCTGGTTAGTTAATAGACTGCAAAATTTTTCTGCATGCAGTAAGGCACATCATGAGGGACCTCCATATGCCAAATGAAGGACCAAGTCTTTCTGCTTACTTCTTAAGAGTCTGGAATCACAATGAGATCAAAAAGCAGTTCCAAAAACTCCATCGTACTGTGCCCTGCAGAAAATGCACACCTTCCCCATTCAAGGGCTAATAAAGTGGCAGCTCTAACTCCTTGATAAGTGTATTGAATTATGAGGAGTAAACATTAAAACCTGCAAAGTTACTCGCTTGGAACAAGGGAACTATTCAAAACCCCTCCATGGAGGGGAACTACAGCCCTCCTCCCCTGAATTCCCTTTATGGTATCTCTGTAGCTCTCCCTCACAGTAGCTCTGACTACTTCCCTAACATGCAGCATGCCAGCACAGGACAGAACTAAATATGGTTGTCAAGTGCTGGCACATCTATGAAAATCAGGATAAAAGTAGTCCACCATTTGTTGATGAACAGAGCTGAATGGAGCCCTGAATTCTCCACGTTACAGAAAAACAAAACGCAAGCATTTTGCAAGCAACCGAAGGACATCAATGTCTATTCCTCCATGACAGTATTTTTTCAGTGATTTCTAAAATAAGTAGGCTGAACACCAGGAAGAGTACCAAAGGTCATTTCTGTAAATGGATAGGAACTGATGTGGCTTTGCATCATTTTGTCATAGAAGCTGAAGCCTCTGTCCAAGATGTTATTTCAGACGTCTCTATAATGAATACCTGAATTTTGATAACCCAGCAGCAGACCCAAATCATAAGTCATAGCTTCTCCATGCACGTCTACAAAGGAAGTGCTGAAATCAAGTAAGTTGCACACTGCTATGGCAAATGAGAGTGCCTTTAGACAACATTGCACACCAGCCTTTCAAAGTACAGGTCTACAAAATCCCAAAGGCTGTCTTATATAGGGGATCTTACTATCTCTGTCAAGTAAGTTGGATCTTCATTTCCAATGCCATATTCGAAATTCACATACCTTAAAATTAGCCACCATTAATTTCAGCACAGAGTACATACAGGTACAGAGACTGCAAACTCCTGCAATGAAATTGCTGCTCAACAGCCCGTGATCAACAGCCAAACTGAATAGGAATAACACCAATGCCCTTGTTGATGACTGAGGCAGAGAGATCATGCAGAAGTGCTATTCAGTAGTCCCTAATCTAGAGTAATTTATGGCTCCGTTCTCTGCTGTGTGGGGAAAAAAAAATTCTGAAGTCACATAGCCTAAATTTGTACAAGCAGTGAACTTAGAATCGCTACCAACTTCACTCTCAGGTCCCACTGTCCCATGGCATTCTTGAGTCACTTTGATCACATGCATTCTGACACAGTGGACCCCACAGACCACATGACTCTGGGAAACTATGCACTGCATCAGCAATATTTAGTCTTGAACACAAATACAGAATAACAAGTGGATCTTGTTTCTTGCCTACCAGAAAAGGAGATTTTAGATGCAGCAAGAGGTAACTCTCCAGATGATGTGCTTTGGTGCATGGCCACTTCTGGCATTTGAAAGCACAGAGGGTGAGTGAAATTAAATACACAAAAAGCATTGTAAAGCTTGTAAAGTACAAAAATGCTCTTTATTATGCTTATAATATTGTATTATAAACATTTTATCCCTGTCTCCTGAATTATGCATTTTCCGCACATTCATACCAAGTTCTTCCTAAAGCTATGGCTAGCCTGACTCTCTCCAACACCTCCCCTCCTCTCTTCCAGCACACAACCACTGCTGACTTACTGTCTGCAATTGCCCTGTGCTCTATAAACTGAGTCCATTTGTCCCAGCCTGTCACCACAGTGACAGGGCAAGCAGAGAACTGGAAACAGAGGAGTGTAGATTACCAGAGACAGTTCCCTGAGGACATGGGAGCACTACTGAGCTATGAGAAAAAGAGCAGCACGGGAAACAGGAGAGGCCACCTGTGCCTTTGATAGGAGGTCGGGTGTGCATATATTTATTTCAGGGGAACAAATGACCCCTTAATACTTAAGCACAACAACCAAGAAAAGCACCTTTTGCCACACATTAGTGAGCAAACACACTGCTGCTTTTATTCCCTCCTGTAATACTTCCCTGAAATATAAAAAAGGAAGGTATCTGGTAAGTTCTTAATCGGAGTGAAATAGTGTGTACACAATCTGCATCTTGTTACACATTGGTTTTTTCCCTTCACTAAACAGGCTGAGGCTCCTGTCTCTCCTTACGTTCTTAATGAAATAATTTCACAAGGCTGGTAAACTAACATCCAACTAGTCAAGACACATTCTCTATGAAAAAGCAATACACAAAGTGAACAAAAAGAGACTGAATAGCTCACTGAGAAAGTATAATTCTCTGAGATGTGTCATATCTGCAACAAGAAATCTTGGAAGTAGCTAATAGAATTTCTGCTTATGTTTATATTCAAGAAGGAACACAGTCCCCAATTACAGTCCTAGTTTGTAAGACTGGCAGAACACAAATGTTTGCAGTGCAAATCTAAGTCTTAGTTTTAAGCTTCTTTGAAGCGGCTCAAGGAATAAGGCTTACGAGAGATCCTCAAGACTGAAATAAGAAATGTTTGGTGACACTAATGAGCCCTTGGTTGGAGAAAACTTCGCACCTAACTCTTTGCCTATTGTCAAGATCCCCTTACAGTTAAGAATTCTAAATTAAAGCATTTGCTGCTGAAATACATTAGTACTCCGTAAGGTTTGTGTTCGAAATTGTAACAGCCTTCAGTATACAGGTATCCCTAGTGTCATCTCATACACACCATTTAGATTACTCATTTAGGAAATGCTTGCTCCAGAGAGATTCCAGTAAATTAATAACTCCATTTATCTGTCTAAAACTATTAAAATTATTATTTAGGGCTTGCAGAAACTATACCTCAGCAATTGCTTGTGTGAGTTCAACAGGTAAAACATTTTGTTGTGTAAAGCATTAAGTGGATACTGCCCTTAAAGGACATTCTACAAGTTTTAAGCGAGCCCATGGCAAGATTCCAGGTGCTGCTGATCATAAAATTGCAAAATGTCTGTTTTGTCATTCAGCAACACAACAATTGTTTCTAACTCTTGAGATGCAGTGTAAGCTTTATTCAGGGTTGGCTGCAATTTATTTCCTCATCACATCAACTTACAATTTAGCTTTCAGCTGGGTAAATATCCAACTACCAGCTTGCTAACATCTGCATCTTTAGAGGGGAGAAGAAAAAAAAAAAAAGAATGAAGGCAAGCAAACTTGCAAGCCTTTAAAACACGTTTGGTTACATCAGTGGTCTTAAAAAGAACTACTAAGATATTGCAACTATCTTGCAATTTTCAGATTGCCACTGTATTTAAGCACAATCCACTTATTAAACACAAAAACTCAAGCTAGCAGAAAAGAGGACTTGGGAGCTTTCATTTCCATTTCTGGGCATTTAAGGCATCAAATAAAATTTTAAATCATTCCTATGTCTAGATTGCTAAATGAAACTTGATGGAAAGCATTTAAAATTCAGTCATTGACCCTGAACATTTATTTAGGTACAGACATCCAAGCCTTTGTAAGATTAGGATCTCTGCAAGGGAGAAGATGAAAAAGGAATAAAATGACATTGCCACTGTTCTCAATCTTCACCCACTACAGAAAATAAATTTAAAGCTTGTTTTTCATGATGGACCTTTAACATAGAGTTCTTAAGGATAAACACTAAATCTGGAGTTACTGTTTTTAACTTTGGTATTTTTTAGTATGTCAGAAAAGCAATGCCTGGTTATAAACAGGAGCTATCACAGCCCTCAGCTCTCCTCTCCCTAAAAACAGGGTCACTGGGGAGGAGGGTGCAGGGCAGAAAATGGAGAGACAGAGTGAATCAAATTTTAGATTTCTTGCCTTATTGACCTACAGGTCTGTGCTTAACTGAGGAAAAATTAATCTCTTTCAAATGCACTTAATTATAATCAAATACCCATACCAATGTCTGTCACCACATCAGCACATCTGGCAGCAATGAACACAAATTAACAATAAGACAAAAAAATCTGGCAATATGATCAACTGAAGCATGCAAAATCCATTCTGTACACTTAAGACCACCAGTGACTAAGGATGGATTAACTTCCCATCTCTAATACTGGTGCCTAAATTAAAGGGAAATTGCACTGCAATCTGGGTACCAGGTTTCTGGCTACAGACAACTAAAAGCCCTTAGTTCGGCTACACCAGGCAACAAAATCTTTGCTCTTGCTTTAGCCCTGATGCCTGTGACAGCCTATTCTGACAGCTGCTTCTAATTTAGTTTAAAAGAAGCTATTTGGCAACCATGTAAGTTTACACCTTCAAAGCAGGCAGACTTAAAAAGGCATTGTCCTGCAGAATTAACCATTTTGAAGTCTTGCTGTTTTAGTGCAGTGATGACAACAGGATTCACACCTTTTTAAAACAGTAGGCATCTGTACAGAGAAAAACAAAATAGTGTTTTCACTTGGTTTTAACTACTATTTTATAGTAAGCAATCCTCTTTCTCTGACTTTGCATAGTTAAAGATATTGGGTTCATTACTACAAATGTAATCCAGCAAGAGTTTACAATTGCTCAATTCGACTGAGCAATTAAATACAGCACATATCTCATCTATAACCAGAGAAGGGCAGCCAAGTAAGGAACAGAAGCATGAATTAAACCAAAGAAAACATTCTCTTGTTCTTGGATTACCTCGTATTGAGCAGGGAATGGTTGCAGAAGCAAAAAAGAGGGAGGAAAGGGTATGGGAAAGCAAAGACTCAGGCACGAACTGAGTACTTCACAAACACTTGACACTAAGCCACTCAGAGAAGAGTGAGGTTACCAGGCAGATATTCAGTGCCTTTTTTTTCCTTTTACTAAATAGCTTGATATGAATTTGTGCATCTACTGTGTATATCCCTCCACCAGATGCAGGCACAGTAACAAAGGCACGGGCAAACTGCTGGTACTACAGCCTCATGGGCATGAAAACTGAGAGCATGTGTGCACTCATCTAATAGGGGGAATTCACAAACTGGAAGATTTACAGCCTTGTTTTGGCTCAAATAGCTTCAACCCACCTTACCAATAGCTGTGGCAGGACCACACCCACTCTTTGAAGATGAATGTATTTTACACAGTAAATCCAAACGTACAAGTTTAAGTCAAATAAAGCTGCAAATATCCATCAGAAGGCACCTACATTTGCAACATTGTCTACAAACATAATTCACACTTTTCATTCTTCATACACTAATGTGGGTCAGAGACCACATGGCAGCATATTTTATTAAAGTATTGTGCAAATAAGATGCATGATACCTGCAAACAGCATGGAGTATCCATTTGTAAAAATGTACAAGTAAGAATACAAAATTAGAATGCTTACTACTCATTTCAGGAAAATGAAGTCTGACATAGAAATACATATGCTGTATTATTTAAACCCTTAATTTACAAAACATATTATTTGCATTTAAAAAAAGCTATAAAATAATTACAAATATAGTATTTTTATAAGGAATGTTTTCCCTGTGTAACCAATGTAGAGCATCCTGAAAATTATGCTTTATTGGAAAAAAAAATATATTTTTTTCTTCTGATTTCATAGCATCACGTGGTTTCTTTCTTCCCTTCTTCTCCTTATTCCCTTTTTAAATAAAGTTCCATACTGAGGTAGTAGTATGTCAAATTATTTCTTTGGTTCCAGAAATCATTAAGTCCAAAAGAAGCTACGTATCCAAATCACAGGATTGGAAAGTAGAAGTCCTAAAGTTTTCAAAGGACTGTTTGCAAGTATGAGAGCTATTTTCTCCTCTTGAAACTGTCCTTTCCTTTCCCTCTTCATCTGCCTCTGCATCAAAGTCCAGTGAGACATGATGATTATTACAGGAAATTTTTGGTTGGCAATTTGCTGGCTGTCTACAGCTTGAAAGAGGGTCCAGCTGAGGCCTCCATAAAGGCTTTCCAAATGTTCCTGAAAGACAGTAAAAGAGTGAACACAGAAATACTAATGCTAAAAGCTGTGTTTCACCCTAGTGTCCATAAGTGACATTGGAATGCAAGCCAAAGATTGACAAAAGAAAAAGTTCACCGAAGTGATATTTTACTTGACTGCTGTTTTACCCTTTAAAAGAGAACATCCATGTGATCACAAGCACAAGGCAAGATTCTGCCACCAGAGACATTAAAAACATTTCCAAGTAGTTGTATAGCCACCCACATCTTCATTTCTTTTGTTTTCATGATTACTTTCATATCCATTTTTCTTTGGGGAGGGTGGTGAGGGGGAACATGAGAACACAGACCAAACTGCAAATGCATCACAGGACACTTTCTAATACAAAAGTCACAGCAGTGTCCCTGTTTTGTTCTTCAATAAATGAATGGCACATACAATCTGCCACACAGTTCAGAAAAAATAAAAGGAATTTTAAAAAAATGTAACCCTGCAACCTCTATCAGGTTATAAAGCATTGTGCCACAGTGAAATCTGAATGCTAATGCAATCTTCTTCTGGCAAGCATCAATAAAACTGCAGATAGCCACATGCACCGTTCATCACTGATCATCCAGCCAGTTGTGGGCAAAGAGAACGGTAGCAAACCCAAAGAGAATTCCACATTGCAGTTCAATTTTTATTAATAACTATCTGGATTTACCAGTCAGAAAACAATCAAGTGTGTCACTCTTCACCACTGGGAAGCTGTTAGTATCAACACCTCTACAAGAAGGGCCTTCTCTTTTTTCACTGAACAAAGATACAGCTGTCACAAGTCATAGTGTCTGTAAGAACTTATTTTCAGAGGACAATGTGCCACAGGCTGACTTTGAAGAACTCAAGTTTTTATTAATAATTTAACACTACGATCTTTAATAAATTTTGAACCCAAAATGCAACACTTCTGCTTTCGCTTAGTTGCTAGAAGCAAGGGTTTCAAGTAAAACTGTGATCTATGAAGTTATTGAAAAAGGAATTCAACAAAATCCCTATTTGCATCAATGATTTGCAGAGCAATTTTGATCTAATGCAATATGAAAGGATGTTCCTCACAGCACCAAGCTACAAATGAACTCTGTTGTAAAACCAAAAATCCAAGCTAGGAACTTTCTGGATTGTGCATCAACAGTGATGCTAATGCCAGCTGTCTTCTTCACTGTGATTGCACAGGCAAAAGCAGGCTTGAATTTGACTACCATGCTGAAGAAGTGAATTCACAACTAAAAACAAGAAAGGTATCACAAGTTCTTCCACAGCCATCACCTCCAAGATCTAGCCATAGGCTCTTTGAGGGAAGAGTGCTAATGATTATGAAGCATCCAAGGCAATGACAGTGCAACTTAAGTGGGGTAGTACGCTCAGAGAACTGATGAAAGAAGTAACTCTGCATAGATTTTTAGGGCAGAAAGAGGACTATGTGCCCTCGAGGTGACATGAACTCCTGGATATACGAGCATACAGTTGAACTACTTTCTGCAAGAGACGTGCTAAAGCCCTATGTGCACAGTCCCACCACAGTAATAGTGGCAGGTAGCCAGGAGGCTGGCCGTGTGCAGTCCCAGGGCCTCTGCCAGATGTCCTGGCATCTGCAACATTTTACAGTTCAAACATCTGGCTTTTGAAGGGGGAAAACTTCAGAGCTTGTGCCTCCCTCCCCACCCCCTGAGAACAAAGAGCCCAGTGATGCACATTCCCCCAGGTCCCCTTCAGAGCCAGCAGACCCAGACCTCGATCAGCCAGTGCTGACACACCAGCTGGGAGACAATCCATGGTACCAGGGCTGTGCTTGGTGCTAAGATATCACAAGGATGAAAGCAGTATGTGGTTTTATATGCATTTTAAACCAAGCAGCCAAACCAACATCCAAAGTTTAATGAGCTTCAAGGATAAAGTAATGCTTTTCTCCTTCCCCCACCTCTCCCTGCAATGTGGATTAAAACTGTAAACCCTGAACTAAGCTTTGGGAATTCTTTTGTCATGCACATCATGAGGAAACGACAAAGGAGGGATACAGAGGGCATTTTTACATAGTGCCTTATTTTGAAGGGTAAATAGTTCTGGCTGGCTGTGTTATATATACACACATAAAAGTTCAAATCTCTCTACCTGCCCTGAATCCTCCTTGCATACCTTTTGCCTGTCAGGTAAAACTTCTGGTATGCCTGAAATTTGTTAAGGTACATTTAATGTTATTTAATGTTAGGTATCCTAACATTCACAGAAATCTGCCAGCTATATTAAGACAGAAGATAAGAATCGCATCTCTGATGAGATTTCTGTGTGTGAGCTATTAAGATCTAGTAATCTAAATATTCTCATTGCACAGTTTTACTGTAGCCACTTTTCTGTTCCTCAGCTTCAAACATTTAGGAAAGAAAAAGCTGAGAAATCACTTTTGCTTAGTGTTGCAGGTAGGAAACAAGACAGCAAAGAAAATGGCAGCTTGAATAAAAAAACAATAGCTAAAACATACCCATGAAAGTGCTGTTACTTGTAATAGATGAAGGTTCCAAACTTCTGTTTAAATCAAATGTGTCTGAGTTGAGACTTTTGCTTTTCAGTCCAGTTCCTTCATTTTGAGTATAAATAGAGTTCATCAATCTGCTACTTGTAGCCTGCGTCCCAATAATGCTGACACACTGGTCAAAGGGATCTTCCTGTGGAGGTGAGTATTGACAGCATTCCTTTTTTTTTAAATATCCAGACTCATAAGGGCCTAAGCCTGCTGTTCTTTGGTCAGGGCTGCAACCTAAAGGAAATGAAAAATTGATTTTATATAGATTCATCATAACAAAGATTGAATTAGGACTAAAGCTTCCCCCCCCCAACTTACTTGTACTGTATGCTTCAAATGCATCAGAACTGTAAGTGTTTCCTTTTAAATACAAAGTCCCCGAAGTCCCCAGATAGTGGCATAGGAATGGATCTGCAACACCCTCCAAGTCTGTTTCACTGCTGTTATCTACATGGCAAATGCCTTAAAAATAAAAATGATGTGTCAGCACATGGTCTTTTCTGAATCTTCAGCCTAGAGCTTCTTGAGTAAGATTTAAGAACCCCCTGTGTTCAACTACATTTAATAGGGCAGTTACAGTTTGCTTAAACTAATCTTTGAATAAGAATTCTAATTCCAGCAACTGTTCAATTAATTAGCTTGACAAATAAGATGTCACAGTTTGCTTCACTATACAAATCCTGAATAATCAAACCAAACCAAACCAAACCAAACCAAACCAAACCAAACCAAACCAAACCAAACCAAACCAATCACAGGGATCAGAACCAGAGACTTCCTTATTCTAAAGCACGGAAGACAAATTCATGGTCTGTCTTAACAGACACCTTTTGGAGCACACCGTCAAAGTCAAAGACCCGACTGGAAGAATCCGAGGGAGTCACAGGCTGCTTGAACAGCTATACAGATTTTCAGTTTAATGGTTCCTGAAAGCTGTGGACACAGTCTGTTGTGGGGAGAGGTAAGAAAGAACTGGGTTACAGGCTACGGGACTTGCCTGCAGAACACCATGGCAGCAGACAGAGCTTGTCTCTGCCTGACCTTGGTGGGAGGAGACGCGACAGGGCATAGGCCTGCGGAGGGGCGTCTGCCAGAAGCTGCCAGGCACCTGAACAGCGCATGATCCCCCGACACAAGGACATGAAAGAAGTGTATTGCTGATGTGGCAACGTGTGATAGGTCGCTTAGTGAAAAAAAAAAACATGTAAGGAAATACTGTCTTGAAGAAGTGGGCTTGAAAGGCAACTGGCGGTGGCGCTAGTGAGGACTACTCGGCTGAACTTTACATGGGCGATGAAAAGAAGCCCGGGAGCTCAAACGAAGCCCGTGGCGCCAGTTGACCTTTCCATAGGACGGAGGGTAGCAGCCGAGAACCATGGGGAGTGGTGTTTCCTAGGAGCTAAAGAACATCGCAGAGACGTTGGAACAGATGTTGCAGAAACATGGCAGAAAAGTTGAGTCTACAGTTTGAACAGATTCTTGTTCTGGGCAAAAGACTGCGATCCAACTTTAGATACTACTACTATTTTTGATTGTCGGACATGGGACGGGTTGTGGCACAGCTATGCGCAGAGACGCAGCACTGACAAAGCTTTGGGATCCGTGGTAGACTGCGTGCGAAGCGCTCCTGGCGCACGCGGCACCCGGCCACCGGAAAAAGGACGCTTATGTCACTTCGGCAGCCATGCCAGCCTCTTCTGCACCGCTGCGCGAAACGCAAGGCTCTAATTGGAAGCTTGTCGGAGCTGTGGGAGGAGAACCGGAACATGGCCCCTGGTCCCCCGATCCGTTCAATCTCGAGGGGGAGTCGGATTTTTCCCCCCCCCGCTGCGTGTGGTCGGCGGTGGGAAAACGGGCTGCCGCAGAGAGGGGTGCGGATTTAGAAGAACTCGCGAGACCAGCCGTGTCACAGCGAGTGGCTGGAGCTGGGCGAGCCCGTCCCGGCCCTCTCCGCCTGCCCTCTGCCAGAGTGTAGCGGCAGCGACGGGAGCGGGGGGCGGAGTGAAGTCGCGCGCTAGCGAGCACGTGGCAGCGAGCACATGGCAGAGGCAGGGAGCGCCGGCGAACACTGCGCCGGCGACACAGCGGATCTGGTGGGGCGAGCGCGGCTCTCTGCTTGTGGGAAGTGAGGAGACGGACCGGGAAGCCCGGGGGCGCCAGCAGGAGCAACATGACATCCCTGCTCCCCGCACACGGCAAAATTTGCCCGGAGAGGCGTGGCAGCCAGCTCGTGTGCTGGCAGAGCCCTGCAAACCGCCCCAGCGTGGCTGCCCGACCCGCGCCGCACCCGCCGCAGCTTGGCCTCCCGTCTCCTGCGCACCCTCGTGAGCTGATATTGTGCTGCAGAAAAGAACTCGGTGGACTGATGGTCCCTTCCTCGCGGGGGGCTGCAGTATTTGCACCGGCTTGTGTGGGCGTGGCTGCGGACTGGGCATGTCATTGCTGCAGCTGGTCCGTGGAACTCCACCGTTTTCATTATTCAGAATGTTGCTGCCATCCTGGACCCTCACTGTTAAGACTTTTTTACCCTATCACCTTCTGATCTTCTGCATTGTTCTGATTGCTTTTTGTGATGGATAGGAATACTGATTTGTAAGCTGTCCTTTCAAGCTGAAATGACACAAAACCATCAGCTCTTTTACATATTGCATGTTTTCAGTTACTGTCTGTGGGCAGAAACATTCCCTTGCAATTTCAAGTTCCTTCCCAAGGTTCTGTCTGTTTAATCACTGTCTCCATTCATGGGAAAGAGACTTATGTTGTTACCAGTTAGTGAGTGTTTTAATCTGTCCCCCTGTTCATAGGGAAGATTTCTGAATTCCTGTTCCTATCTGGTATTAATGAAGTTTTTAGGCAATTTTTTAGGTAGTTGAGAGGATTTCCCTAAATCAAGGTTTGAGGCTCTGGCCAAGACCAAGCCCTGGCTGACAGGGGATTATAGGGATTATATCATCAGACCCAGGTGTTTCTGCCCTAAAAGTGTCATCAAGTCACTTTGACTTGCTGATCTGATCTTAAAAAAGCTGGACCCTCTTTTGAGGTAAATTTGGAAGTCTTGCCTGGGAAAGACTCCCCAAGTCCTCACTATGAATGAGAAATGAGAGCTATTCCAGACTCTGATGGTAAAGTATTCAGGCAGTTGATGATACTACCTTGCTTGTTTCTACTGAGCGAGCACTTGCTGTTTTATTAGATGTATTGTTTTACTGTTCATAGTAAAAGAACTGCATGTTATGTTACACATTTTCCTGAACTTGGTTGGTTGAAATATATTCATGTTACAATTGATACCTTTCCACATGTATTTTTGCTTCTGCCCATACAGGTTAACATGCAGAATGGGCCCATAGCACTCTCAAGTCCATGTTGTTAAAACAAAAAAGGGGGGGGGTGGTGCGCAGAGATGGGATATAACCCCCACAAAAGACTGCAAAAACCTTATATGTTCTTAATTTTTCAATTGCATTCAGAATGATCAGAGGCTCACTCAGAAAAAGCTCAAGTACTTGGGAAATGGGAAGGACCCTTCCTGTTAAAAACCTGGGGCAAGGATCCACAGATTCCAGTCCATGATGGCTACCTGCAAGAGTGGTCCGGCCAGCCTTGGTTACTCTGGCGTCATCATCAGCTCGTGGGCAGACTAAAGGAGGAAGATGAATAGAGCTTATTTGGTTCGGGCAGCGAGCCAGACATGTTCTAATGTTGGGAGTGTTTAGTTTTGTGATTTTTGTTTCTACTGTTGATCAAGCCTTGAAAAAGTTAAAGGGAGAATTGTGGGGAGAGGTAAGATAGAATTGGGTTACAGCCTATGGGACATGCCTGCAGAACACTATGGCAGCACAGAGAAGCTTGTCTCCACCTGACCTTGGTAGGAGGAGATGCCACAGGGCAGAGGCCAGTGGAGGGGAGCCTGCCAGAAGCTGCCAGGCACCTGAACAGCGTGTGATCACCCCACACAAGGACATTAAGAAAGTGCACTGCTGACATGGCAATGTGTGATAGGTCACTTAGTGAAAAATACCATGTAAGGAAATACTGTCTTGAAGAACTGTATAAAAACCGGTTGGTTTCTCTGAATAAACAATTCAGATTCCCTGCTGGTCTGGGTCTGTGTCTCCCATCACTCACAGTCTCTGGTTCTTGATCCACAGAGAGGCTCTTCCTCTCACTACCCTACAACTGCAAAACTATCTCACCATCACTCCATTCCCACCTGTCCCAGCTCCCGATTGTATCTCAACCCCAAGCCCTTTCCCAGCAAGGTGCCTTTTCCTCCCTAGTGCAAGTATGTACAGGATTCTTAGGGGCCACATGTATAAATGTCAAGTACTGCAGCTTTTAATTTGCAGTAAACCTTAAATCCTTTATTGACTATGACCCTAATAATTGTTTTAACAGGCAAACAGTTTAAACATTTTAAACAGTTATACTAAAGTTCCAGTGGAATTACCATACATGCCTACATTCCACTCAAAGCATTTTCAAGCTGTAAAAGAGGAAGGCATGCTGAGGTAATTCTTTTGGACACTCTTGTTTTGCAATGTCATCTCAATTTTAAATTTACCCTTGAGACTAGAGAGAAACTTCCTAATTTAATAAACACCGTAACGTCATTTGGATGGACAGAACCAAGTTCCAGTTACTATCTTGTTGAAAAAATCCCAAGCAATAAACTTCACATCCTCTATTACACTTCAGTGAAGATGCTTCTTTAGTGTTATTTCTATGAACTAGAAAGAAAATAGCCAAACTGCAGCTCCTCAAGCCACATGAAAAATCTGCTTAGCATTTTCTACCTACCATTACTGTCCCTCTGCTGCAAGAAATACCCTCCCACAGAAGATGTGAGGAACTGATGGTGACTGCCATTTTCAGATGAGCCATATCCCTCCTGCCTTTCAGCCAGTGTCCCCTGAGATGACAGGTAACTTGGAATGTCAGCAGGCAAATTTGTTTCATCTGTGGGGAAGCAAAACACACACACAAAAACCATCAGCATACTTCAGTTTGTAGAAACCTTTTGTTAAACTTGTCAGCAAAGCACTGAAAGTAACAAATAATTCACCTTTTTGCCTCTGAGACAAAGCACACAAATGTTCCTACAATAAAGTCACTGCACAGCAACCACAAACATTTTTCTTTCCTTTCCAAGGCAAACCTTTAGTTTACACACCTGTATTTGTGATGCTGCAATCTTCATTTCTCCTTCTGGTGTGGTAGATGATGACCACCCACACCAAGGAAGTGCCCACCACACAGCAAACCACAGCTATGATCACAATGCCAACAGTGGCCCATCCATCATCATCAAGTGATGGGGCAATGTTTTGAGGAGAGTCACAGGTGGGAGTAGGAATTACATTAAGACGGATGTTGCCTCGTTCCGTTCCAAGTGTATTAGACATTTCACAAGTGTATTTCCCAGCATCTTCTACATCTGTATCCACAATAATTAGTAACTGATTGCCTGCAGCAAAGAAATGTCTTTCTGTTACCACAAGAGGGCTGTCATCCTTAGTCCAGTTCAGTCGGGGTGGAGGACTACCACCAGCAATGCACTGCAAGACTGCAGTTTCACCTTTTGTTACAGTTCGATCCAGCAAAGGCCGCAAAAATGATGGTGTTTCTGAAAAAAAAGCACAAGCCTTATATTCTAAATGATCTTGCAAGAGTAGGAAGTGTCCCCTTCCTTCATAGCTCAAGAGGAAAAGCTAATTTAAATGCATTAGTAAGGTCTAATGAAGCTTACTCTCATTCTAAGAAGAAACTCAAGGATTTGTACTTAAAGCCTACAATTTGTCAATTGATCTGATTTAGATACTTGATTACCTTACAAGGTAAAAAAAGGACAAATTATATATGCTTAACATTGCAGAGAACTACAATAAAAATGGTTAACAAAATGTCAAGAAATCAACATTTAAACAAATTTACTGTCTCTGAATGAAAACAGAAGCCCCTTTTTCCCTCCACCCTATGCATACCAGATGTGTATACACTGAGAAACATAACTAACTTTTATTACTTTGAATCATAATAGTGATTGTGCTGTTAAGGTTTGCCAATATCTTACCTAGTACTGTTAATGTTGCGTTAGCTGAAATGCTTCCAGCAGTGTTTTGAGCAATACAGCTGTAAACACCTGTGTCCTCAATCTTTACATCAACAATAAAGAATACATCATCTTCAGGCATGACATGCATGCGCCTCTTGCGTGCTGCAGGAAAATCTGTTCCACCATCTTTCTGCCAAGCAATCTGTGGGATAGGATGCCCAACTGCAGCACATTCCAAACGTGCCATTGCCCCAGCTCGAATAGTTAAGTCCATGGGTATTTTTGTAAATGAAGGCAACACTAAAGAGAAGTTGGTGATACCAAGGTCAATACATGAAACATACTTTTCCTTTTTTGTACAGTATTTTCTTGAACACCTTTCATGGGCCTAAAACCACTAGAGAAATACACAACCTAAACTGATCAGTAGCCAGCAGAAAGGGAGGGAACTGTAAAGTATGTGAGACCACCTAGACACCTAGATCAAAGTCTTATTTTTGCTAAGAGCCTCCTACATGACCTTTCCATAGCATCTTGAAACAGAGCATACACTTACCTCCTGTGTGGAAAAGATAATGTTTTTCCATCTTAGAACATTGATTTTGCCAGATTTACTATTCATTGGGTATGTTATTTGTTTTTTTCTATACTATGCTTCAGCACACTGGGACCAGAGGTAAAACTGAATGGTGACCTTGGAAGTGGATACATTTTTAAGAAATAATCTCATATTAAATGATCTTCTAAAAGATGCGGACAACAAGAATGGAAACTCTATGATTACCTATCTTGATTAAAATCATTCTAAGTCCACAAGCAAAACATAACATACTTACTGTTTACTGTAAGTTTGGCTTTGACAGAGTAGGATGAACCAAAATGATTTGAAATAACACACTGATATTTCCCTTCATTGCTGAATTCGACATTGCGCAGTCGAAGGATGGTGGTGTACTCCATCACTTCTCCGCCCTGGGCCCGGAGGTGTGCATAATTCTCCATTTCAGCATCTTGTAGTAATTCGTTGTCTTTCTTCCATGCAAAAGTCATTGGGGAATCACTGCTGCTGGCTGCCGAACACACAAAACTTAAATTGGAGCCTTTAATTGCAGACTGGGTTTCTGGCTGGACAGTGATCTGTGGTTTAGGAAAATCATCTGCAGAGGAAAAGAAAAAAATATGTGATGCCTGAGGACTCTTTCCAGAGAGTTTGTAAGCCTTGTTTTATAGGTTTGAGAGAAGAGTCAGATCAGTATTTATTAAAAGGATCCACAATGCTTTTGTGTTTTAAATTTTGTTAGCCTTAGGGCATTTAAAGATGCTTTATTTATGAGTTTACTGTGCCCAAGCCATGTCTTATTGAAGAGAAAGCACATTTAAGAGCAGGCTGTCTGCATAGTTTCTTGAATAGCAGCACTAAAGATGGAAGAGCCTACCCCCTGACATCCGTAAGAACTATTCTGAACGTCAATCATGAAGCCTACCTCTCATCTTTACGACACCTCAGGCTGCTGTGAGTTTTTCTTTATTGAAAGCATAGCTCTTTTGCTATGAGAAACTGCAAGTTCAGTTGTGGGTTTTACCCAAACCCACCAAAAAAATCATGTACAAAAATTAGTGTTCCAGTGATCTGCGTCTGTTTGGGCCAAAGGGGATGGAAAGCCCCTTAAGCAGGGCAGAACTCAAGAATTTAAAGAATTCCTGGAGGTCCCTTTACTATAGGACAGTTACCTTCAAAATGCTGTGTTGTGAGTTTACAGAATTAGTTGCCTTCTGAATTATTTATTCAATTGTGTGTACATTGCATGCACAAAGGCTTTTGCTTTTGGTCTCCCAAAAGCAAAAGCCTTAGCGTATTTCCAACTTTCAAGATGTCTACAATCTCTGGACAAACTTCACAGGAACTGCAGGGAAAGCCCTGTGCCCCAAAAATTCCTCCCTGCAGACCCTGCTGTTTTTCCTAGCCCCTTTGTCTCACCACATCTCAACTGTTTGGGAACAACAGATGGGGTCAAAGTGTTACTTCCCTGAAGAACCTCCATGCTGTTTGCTACAGAAGAAAATGAGATGTGCACACAGCCTAAACTTGAACTGTCTGCAAAACTCCTGGACACTGTGCTCCAGTGACAGGGCAACACGGATCTGGGACTCTAAAACATGAGCTTTAAGAACCTCCCAGGCCATTTGCTTTTCATGCTTCATACCCATGTCTTAAGTCCTCCATGACAAAATACACCATTTGCAAATTGAGTTAATACATTCACTGACTTTGCACAGGGATAATTAAGTAAAATACTCTAAGTACTTAAATACACCTTGTGAAAGGACGAGAGAACATACTTCAATCTTAATTGTTTGACAGGAAGGGGTGATAAAAAGGTCACTCAAATAAGCATACAGTACAGAATACAGAAAAACATACTAGGATAAGACTAGCATTGGAGATCTTAGTTATTTCTGCATGGCAATTGCGTTAAGTATTAAGTGCAACAACTGACTCAGTACATTTCTTTTTACCAATACATCTTAAACGGTTTGAAATTAACTACTTTAAAACACCATTCAGAAGCTGAAAGAAAGAACACAATTCCCCCTGGTTTAATGAATAAAAGATATATATTTAAATACCCAGTTTAATTTTTTGACAGAATGCATTTCTCATAAATCAGGATGTCTATTTCATATATACTCCTTTAGCCACTGAGTAATCTGTAATTCTCTGCATTATGTCAACCTCTCCTTCTCACCAGTAGCTAGAATCTGCTCATTATTTAATTTATTAGATATCTGACCTCTAATAGGAAGGGAAAAAACAACATTTTGGTACACTATTTTATATTCTGCACATATATACCTGCTTTCACACTGAAAAAAGGGTATGAGTAGCAACAGTAAAAATTAACCAGTTATATTTGCTATGAGGAAGTTATTGAGAAGACGCTTACCGTTTTGTCTCCGAAGAATATAAAGTTTGAATTTTCTTTAGCAAGAAAAATAAAATGTATTCAACAAAAATACATTAAATGCAGTTAGCTTTTAAATTTCCTGGTGTTTTCAAAGTTCCCACTTTACGTATCAGAGTACTCAAACACACGTCTTTACTCTGAATGTTTAGCTTCACTTTGCTTTAAACAGAGAATGTAACATAGGTGATAATGAATGCTACTAAACACATAGAAAAATTTCATTTTTAAGGCAGATGCTACCACCTCAAGTTCTCGGGTCCTAAAGTAAAAATATTTTACTAGCATTTACTATCTGGTGAACTGAAATAAAAAACACCAGTACTGTAACTGTGGTAATCAGGTATTTTTTTAAACACAGTTTATATAAAGGCAGTAATTTACGTACTACAAATAATTTTTGAAGCAGACAACAAGCACACAAAAAACAGAGCTGAGGCTGGTATGGCTTTTTTACCTCCAAATTTTATCAGCCCTGGAATAACCTCAAGACTAATGGAGTATGAAAAAAAATTGCAAATAATCAAACCCAAAAACTGCATCTTAATTTTGCCAAAATATGTCTCATTTAAAAACCATAGTTATCTAAACAACATCTTTTAAATCTAGAGGCACATACATTTACCTTCACGAACTAATGAGCTTTCACTTGCATGTTATGCAATGTTCTATGTAAGCTGTACTTGAAATAAAAATCAGAATACCATCACTCCCTGTGTTGTACAAAGCCACAAGCTTTAAGCATCTACTTGACAGCTTGCGAACAGAAGAAAATGTTAATAAGTATCACATCCTCTCCATTTTGTTACAGAAATCACAACATATCAAGGAACCACAAAAAACCCCAAGCACACATCAAAATTTGTTTTATGGAATGAGAAATTGAGGCTACACTCACCACAGACAAACCCATCCAGGCTGACAGCAAAAATACTTTTCCCTTTTAGCAGCTGAGGATGGGCACAACTGGCATTTACAAAGCTCTGGAAGTTGTTCTCTGACATCCACTGTGGTAGCCATTTTAACTGGCAGTCACACAAGAGACTTGATGTGTTGAAGTGCCTAAGAAAAAGCAATTAAAATCAAAGCCTGTTTTTTTCTGTTTGTAATACAGCTCTGTATGAGCATACTTTTGTAACAAAACTAAGTTTTCATGCTGAACACACATATTGCAAGAGAAAGCAGTATTGTTCAGCTCAAATTAGTGACACCGTTGTCATGACTCCTGCATGCCACAGAACAGACATGTTATCCTGAACTCCCAGCTTCAGCTATGAGTTCAGGCAAACAAGCATGTTTGTAGTGTCTCTGGATACAAAACTGCAGTCTGCAGCCACACATACAGAATGGGCATGCAGGAGAACAGTCCAGAAGGCAGGCACTCTGGAAGTCAACATCTGAGACAAAGTCATTCTCTAATTTCCTTTCAGCCAGAATTTATCTTGGCGAAGATATTTAAAAAGGTGAGTGAGAAGAAAAAGAATAGTAATGTGCTGAAATAACAAGTGCAGAACTAGTTATTAGCTTACATAACCTATGGGAATAGCTCCATTCAGAGAGTGAAAAAATAAGAAAGCAAAGGAATATTCTAATAAACATCTAGAATCAGAAGTTTAAGCAAGAGAAGTTCCCAGTTTTGGGTGAAAACTCAAAATCACCCTTTAAAAACATATTAAAAACCCACAGCCAGTAATAAAATACTGTTCTTCAAATCTCACTTGCTCTTGAAAGGAAAGCAAAAATAATTCACACAGATCCACAGAATATGCTGAGTTGGAAAGCTCTCACAAGGGTCATCAAGTCCCACTCCTGGCCTTGCATAGAACCATTCCCAAGAATCACACCATGTGCCCAAGAGCATTGTCCAAATCCTTCAGCAATGTCAGGCTTGGTGCTGTGAACTTCCCCTGGGGAGCCTGTTCCAGTGTCCAACCACCCTCTGGTGAAGACCCTTTTTCTAGTATTCAACCTAAACCTCCCTTGACACAACTTCAGGCCATTCTCTCTGTCCTATCACTGGTCCCCACAGTGTAGCGATCAGTGTCTGCCCCTCATGAGGAAGTTGCAGACAGCAGTGAGGTCTCCCCTCAGTCTCCTCTTCTCCAGGCTGAACAGTCCAAATGACCTCAGCTGCTCCTCACATGGCTTTGCCTCAAGGCCTTTCACCATCTTTGCTGCCCTCCTTTGGACAAACTAATAGTTTAGTATCTTTTCTTATATTGTGGCTCCCAAAACTGAACAGAATATTCAAGATGAGGCCACACCAGTGTGGAGCAGAATGGGACAATCCCCCCCCCACCCCTTGCCCAGCTGGCGATGCTGTGCCTGATGCCCCCCAGCACAAGGGTGGCCCTCCTGGCTGCCAGGGCACTGCTGACTCATGTTCAACTTTCCCTTGACCAGGACACCAGGTCCCTTTCCATGGTTCTGCTTTCCAGCATCTCATTACCCAGTCTGTAACCTACATCCAGGGCTGCCCTACCCCAGCTGCAAAATCCAGCACTTTCTCTTGTTGAACTTCATACAGTTGGTGATTGCCCAGCCCTCTAATTTGTTGAGATCTCTCTGCAGGGCCTCCCTGACTTCGAGGGAGTCAACAGCTCTTCCCAATTTCATACCATCTGTGAACTTGCTTGGTATCCCTTCCAGTCTTGCGTCCAAGTCTTTTATGTAGAGCACAGGGCTGAGGATGGAGCCCTGCTGAATCCCACTAGTGACAGGTTACCAGTTTGATGTCACCCCTTTCAGTATAACCCTCTGCACCCAACCCCTGAGGCCAGCGCTGTTTTGCATTGATCAATCGAAGAAAAGGGTAAGAGGACAAAAACCCATCCTCACTAGAACACATTTTTCGCAGTGACCGCTTCATGACTTCTCTGAAGATCTGTCTCTCTGCTACTACAGGAGAGAAGGACCCAATTACAGGCACTGACAACGAGGTCTTTACAAAAGAATTACAGCACTGCATTTCACTGGTCCAGCAAGCTTTAGCTCAGTGATAGCACTGCTGATCTTAGAGCACATTACATCAAAGTCTCCCTTATCTAAAACCAGTTAAGAGTTCGCCCAATTTAAAATAAGGACTTCAGAGACAACAAACGTAGCAGAAAATGAAATGCCTCCTATCCTACACTTTCTCAGTTAAATACACCCATCATATAAAAAATAAAAAAACCCGAAACACTGACATAACCTTTTGATGTTACTTCAGAGACATTACAGCAGGAATCTATCACTGCATCAGGCGACATCTTACAAGGCTCTTATTTATACATTTATCACGATATATATACTTAATAGAAATGATGTCTTTTGATAGAAACTTACAATTCTTTGAGTTTCTTCATTTGTGAAAATGCATTCCCTTGAACTGACATAATTGCATTGTTACTTAGATCTCTAGGAAGAAAAAAGAAAAATAGGATGAGAAGAAAATAATTTATTAAACAGAATGGATTTAAGAGTCAAGCAATAGTTTGCTATTTGAGTGATATATAAAGGATGCTCAAGCTCCAAAGCAAAAGAGACACAAATAAGGAGTTTCATAGAATGCTTAATACGTAAGAATTTCTGCATTAATTCCAAAATTCATACTCAGCGTAACTCCAAAACTGAAAAATCTCCAGAAGATCACAGCAGCAACCATGCTAAGTGTATTGCATCCCAAGTCATACGCAAAGCTTTTTAGTCCTACTTTAATTTCAGTTAGTATCAAAATTCATTTTATTCCAATTTTGGGTTAAATTTGACTTTCTACTACTTACAAGTGTTCAAGTGCATCCAAACCAGAAAATGCTTTCTTTGTAATGGATCTAATCCTGTTTCCTTGGAGTATCCTGAAAAATTTAAGCACAAGATGCAAAAGAGATGCAATTAAATGGGAGAATTTTTGAGCTGAATAATTACATTTTTGGCTTTTGTTTTTGAACTGTGACTCTCGTATTCACCACTCACCCATCTCCAAAGGAGCAAAATGTCTCACATCTAAAAGATACTCATTTATTCCCCTTAAATAACTATCTAGATTTTACGATGATTTTAGAAGACATTTAAGGTGTACAGTTAAGTGACATGGATCATTCTAAATGTAAAACTATAACCACCTTTTAACTTCATAAAAATGCATTTGAAAATTTCAATGCAATGGAGTCACTTCCACTGGATGCTGCTTTACCTTACTGAAGACTATCCCTGTCACTATGTCTTTGTCATAGGATACACTTAGTGTTTCTTAGTATGGGAAAACCTCACTCTTTGATAAATATGTCCATAAATATTAATAATACTTAAAATATTTCAGATTAGTTTGCCTTGGAAAATTTGGTATTTCTTTTATTGAAAATGAACATGTTATAGAGAACAAAGAGGCAACGGAGAAAAAAAATCATCTCTACTATGGAAAATTTAATATCCTTAAGTGTTGGGCTTGTCCCTTGAAAGACACATAATAAGCTGATTTTTTTAAGGCATGATGAGATACAAATATTGTAGCAATACTCACAGCTTCCTAAGTTTATCTAAGCCAGAGAAAGCACCATTCATATCTTCAATAGTCCATGATATTTCATTGTTTTTCAGATCCCTGTTTAAGAGGGGAGGGGAAACCAAACCACAAAAACTATTAAAAAGAACAAGGTACATACTTCAACAGCATGTATTATTAAAAAAAAATCCTAAAATAGCTTTCTGTTAGGTTGGATTTTTGTTTATTTTGTTTTTGTGGGTTTTTTAGGAGAAGCTTTTCCTGATTAACTTTATCATGTCAATTTTTCCTGAGAGACTTTGAAGATTATTAGTACTTTTCCCACTGATAATTAAAAAGATCACAAATTCAACAATTTTTAGAATTGTGAGCAAATAAACCCACATAGCCCTTCAAAGGTATTCAGATACAGGACTATCTTAAGAGAAGGTGTATCATAGGAAGGGAAAGGATCAACTGTCATCCCTTTGAAATGAAACACCCTCACGTCTTTTTAAGTCCATAATATTAACACCCAGAAAATCATTTTAACAACCCAAAACACTTGCTTAATTATCGGTGAAGCATAAAGAGATTAGATATTTGTGTACAGAATGATGTGTCAGCAAAGAATCAACAGTGTAGGGCTGGAGGAGAAAGAAAAACCTAGGAGAAAAAGCCTAACAATTCCTAAACACCTCGCAATTCTCTAACTTCCTCTCTTTATGATCCCCAACTCTCTATATTCTTAAAAAACATAGTGTACATCCCTCTAATTTGCATCTTTCCTAGATGCCCTAAGTGTGAGTATGTGAGCAAACCCCTGAACATATAGCCTAGAGGGAAAGGCAATCGTTTCGCTCATCTGGCTGACAGATGGGTCAGTGGTATGCAGTGGGAAGGTTTTAATGAAGTGTAATATATTTAGATTAGTTTACTTTGTTCTTTCCCTTCCTTTAAGAAATGCTATTTCAAAACACGCTCAAATGCTTACAGCAATTGTCCAGCCATGACAATGAGTTTTGTCTTCTTATTTCTACCATGAGGAAAAATGATTCAGTTGAGACACAACTATGATCTAGATCCCTAAAACTGTGAGTAGCAGTGCTCTGCTCGCTGCCTTCAAGCAGAGGTATGTCTCTCCCACAATAATGCTACTGAAAGTTTGTATCACAGTTACCATCAACATTGTGCACAGCCTTAACAAAAGAGGAATTCCTCCCTTTCCCAACTATTCTGAAAAGAAATCCTAGTGTAACAAAATCATACACTGATCAGGGGAAGTTACCAAAACATTCTTGTCTATTTCAAAAGGAAAAGAAATAATCTATAACCATAGGATTTTTCTTAAGGTTTTTGACATTACAAATTGAGTTCATCAACTTACAAAATCTGTAGACTGGAAAGTCCCTTGAAGGCACAATCAGCAATATAATTTACTTTGTTGTTGCCAATGTACAGTCCAACCAGCACGCTTAAACCAACGAAGCTTGAATCATCTAACCTTGCTAATTGATTGAATGTCAAATCTCTGCAAATTTAAGGGGGGAAAAAAGCATTTTAATGTTCATGCTGCAGTGCTTATTTAACTCAGTTCAACCCACATAAATTTTCAGAAGGAAGCACAATTTTTCCCCTTATGATTATCACAAAACCTACTACACCATTTCTGACTACACAGCATTTTGCATTGTTCTGAACAATTCACAAATTACTGCAGAATTAATTTCTTTCATTTGAAAATGACTGTGTTACAGCTTTAGTGCAACTGCTACAGTAAAATGAAGCAATCACAGTTAACTTCAACGTCTTTCAACAAAATGTAACTGTCTTATACAATAAAGTTGTTGCCACCTTGGAAACTTTGCTATGAAAAATTCACACATCAGTGGTAAGCAGCTCATGTTTTGGCATGTACCCAGCTTTTGAAACTGGAAGAGAATAAAGGTACTCACAGCTCACTCAGTTTCTGGCAAAATTCCCAGGCATCAGGACTGATCCTGCTGATGGCATTTTGGCTGAGATGGAGTTGCTGCAGCATCAGTAAGCCATAAAGCCAGCCTTTGGTTACCTCTGTTAAGTTGTTATGGTCCAGCTGCCTACAAACACATACAAACAGAAAAAGACATAAGGTTCAGAAACTCAGCAGCCTGCATGCTATGCCACAGGCCCACATCTGATTTCACAACACTGGCTAGATAGCTGGAGCCTCTATTTAAATCTAGAATTGTATGCATTTAAAATGTGCTGCTCTACACATTCACTACTGACTGCTTGCTGCTTTTCAAACCACACAGGAACATTTTAATTCAAAAACACCTTTAAATTTTACCAGCAATTCTATTAATTTTGTGCAAATCTACTTAATATGTTACCAGCAGAACTTACCAGCAAAAGTTTGATACTTACAAGACTTCCATGTTGGTCAAACCCCAGAAAGCACCATCCATGAGCCTCGTAACTCCATTTCTCTGCAGTTTTAATGATTTCAAAGCAGGAAGTCCTTGGAAAGTAAGCCCATCTATTCTTTTGATTTTGTTGCGATTCAGCTCCCTGCATCAATAAAATTTACAGTTACAGCACAGTAATTTTACCTACATGCCAACAACTTTTCTTCCCTCTCTGGAAACAACTTTATTTAAACACTTTTCTTGCACATAAAACAGAGACAAGAAGTAATAAAAATCAAACATTTTACTGTAACACATTATGTTCAACCATGTTAATACTGTTGTGCCTTTCTGATACTCAGGACAAGTATTTGGTAGTTCCTTGACTTCCCGACTTAAAGAATCCCTGTTAGACTTAGAATGTCATGGTTAATCCTGTTCACAAATTCAAGACTGAAAGCAAGCTCCTGGTGTTTATCCAGCAGTAGAGCTGTTAAGGTTGGTCTGTAATTGCAATCAACAATCAGTCAAGAGAAAGTTAAAATTTTAGTTGTGATAACTAGACAAAATTGAGTATCCTTGGGTGACCTCTTACTGTATCTGTAGCCAAGCACTCATTACATATCTCTCCCTCCTCCACAACCAGTTACACATAGTGCCTTCCCTCTTTCTCAAGTGGTCTTGGAACTCACCTTTCTGCCACTACACTCACCCTTTGCAGTCAGAAACTGGGAGCAGTGTGTGAGGGAGCTGGAGGGCGTAACTAGCTGGAGGGCAAGACGCAGTGACAGCATTAGACAATACTACCAAAAGGTAGTACAAAGAGTGATCATCTGCCCCTTCAAGGAAGTCTTAGATCTACCAAATTAGGAAGAATCCCCTTCCAAAACTTACCTCCCCATTCAAAGTAAAAGTCTAAATAATCCTAATAATCTCCTCACAGTTATACCATCATTATTTTTCAGAGTGGCAGCCCCAAAATAATTCACCTTTCCTCTATGGCAGTCTGACACAAAACCTGAGGGAGAACCCTACTTCTCATCCTGTGTTTAAATACAAATAAAAAGTGAAGACCATTCAGTAAGAATAGGCTTTAGCTCTTCCCCACTCCTCTCTGAATACTTTCAGGTGATAACACAAATTGTTTGCCTTCCTTGCAGATAAACTACCTAACATAACTCAGTCAGCATAAGAACTATAAACAAAGGAAACATTTTTGGGCAAGAATATAACCAACATCCAAAATTTAAGGTGAGTCTGAAGATTAGAAAGTCTACCAAGATCTTTAACAAATCTTGAGCTTTGCAGGACTGTTCTCATACTCTTCTACTGAGGCCCGAGTAAAACCCTTCCTGCATTTGTATACAGAAGAAACACAGTCACTGTTTCCAGAAGTGCCAAGAACCCTAATATTTCAGCGTTCTTATAACCTATCACTTTCAAGGTTAACCTAAGAGACTTTGTCATTTTTAACTCTTGATGATCTGATACGGAAAATAATTATCCAGGATTTGACAAAGTGCAACCCATTCTCTTGTCCATTTTTTGCACTTTCTAAGTTTTCCAACGGAAAAAAAATCCCACAGTCTCTTTCATATAACTTTATTATTTATTCAGTAAAACATTTATGGACAGCACTGTATCAGTAAAGCTGAAGGTCTATTTATTCAAGGATATTGCTTATTGTCATGCCATCTGAAAGCAAATTAATTTCCTTCACTTCACTGTGAAGCACAAAGTAAGTGACTGCTGTAGTGAACTATATAGGTTTACTTTACTTACTGTTTTCCTGATGCTTTTTTACAGAAATATTGCTACTACCCCTTTTCCAGCCTTTTTTTTTTTTAAACTTCCAGACAAACACAATTTTAAACACAAAGACTGTTCACATCTCACCAACATGTAAGACTAGTTTTGTTCAGTACAACGCTGCAGTTAGTAAGGGTTGTAGTAATATGTTTTCTCTGTCTGTCTCACTCTGCCTCTAGTTAAATTAAAGGCTAAAGTTCAAGCACTGCCAGTGCTTTGGAAAACCTGAAAACAATTAGTCAATTGTAGGTTACACTTACAGGTGCTGCAGATGGGACAGTTTAAACATCTTTTGAGGAATTGCTGAGATTTTGTTCCTGTTCAGTTTCAATACTTGAAGTGTGGTAGACAAATTGTCAAAGGTACCAGGCTCCATAGAGGTTATTCGGTTACCGTTAATATACCTGTTGAAACAATGTCTAGAACGTTAAATTTACAGTTATTTAATAAATTCTTAACAGCAAGTAGTGAAACACAAAGCTCTTGTGGTACTTACTAATTTATAAGTGGAATTTTATCATATTAATTAGAGCTCTTGACAGCTTATTCTATAGTCAAATAGTATTTCACCACCACCACTTTACTCTACTCTGCCAGAGTGTGATAATGGAAGAATATAATGTGGCAATCCTGTTACTTTAGCAGTGAGTGTATCTGGCATTGCAATATTCCTCAACAAGAATTGAAGAGCATTCACAAGAAGTCTATCAAACTCCATATAACTACAAACTAGCCTATCCATGGGGAACTTGAATTCATTTTATTACATAATTATTTCTCTCAAGAGACACGTCTATTTGTTTCATCTCAAAATAATGGCCTTAGCTTTTTTTAATGAATTAAAACATCTCATTGTAACAACTCATATATTCAAGTTAGCAGCTTATCTTAAACCAGACAGGTGAAAGTAGGAGTATTTAATGTCATTCTAATTAAAAGAATATTTAGTACCTTAATAAACAGCTGCCAATCTAAATTATCAAAGAAGATTTTTGAAAGTAACCTGAAAGAAGGAAAAAAAAAGTAATTTTTACTTACAGATACTTGAGCTGTAATGGTGGAAATGATGACATTTTTAGCTCCGATATATTGTTGTTGCTCAAGTCCAAAGTTTCTAGACTCTGAAATGGCTTCAGATGTTCAGACAAAATGTTGGCAATCTTGTTACTGATCCTGAAATTTAAGGGCAGTAGACAAAAGACTGTCATTTCCAGAGTAAACACATCTTAACTACACAACTCTGGCAAAAGTTAGTTCTTAATTCTCCTACTTGAAAATAATTTTGAGTTACAGAAAACCAATAAAGTATGTTCTTTATGCATAACATTAAAAATTTCTGAAATCACAAATTGGAATAGTCTAAATAAATGTTCATTAATGTTTCTTAAAATAGAATCCCAAGAAACTATGAAAAAGATGCAATATAATCAAATTACTGCAATTCGTGGCTGTTAAAAAGAGATGTAAAACTCTATAATCATCTGTTTCTGAACAGTAGAAATATCTGGTACCTGCATGGAACAGTAGGTCACAGTATTGCAATGAAATAAGGTTAGAGCTGTTTTCTATTTTAAGCAAATTAATATCATAGTAGCTGAATACACTGTTTCAGGTTTTTTTGAAAACTCCCTTGGCATTAAAGTCCAACTGCATTTCCAGGAAAAAACATAGATCTAGATTATAAAAGATGGATGACAGTGCACCCCCTCTGAAAAACATTCTGTAATTGTGGAATTAGACCTAGTATTTCAACCTACGGATTTTTCTAGTGAGTCGGCAAAGAACAAGAATTCTGCATATTAGAGGTCATTACGGGAGTTTTGGACTTCATGTCTGGTCAAACGTCAGCTCAGCATTCCACCCAATTCCACAACAAAACGTATGCAATAATCTGAAGACGTGGGTTTCATAGTCTGCTATAAGGAACACCCCTTCTTTCACTTTCAAGGACATGAACCTTTTCCAGTGACCCTATTTCATATTCATATCCAGCAACTTACCAGTTTTTCCATCTCAGCAGCATAATGTACAGAATCATACATGAACATCAGCAAGATTAATAGGGTTATTCATTTGGGGCTACCAGCACATAGGTGAAAGCACATCATGACCAATTAAATAAATGTAACCTGAAATGATTCTTGTTACCTTGGAAAGTTCAAGTCAGTTCTAGCTGTGGTACATTCTGTACTTTGTCTGATTAATTACCAAAATTTAGGAGCTTTCCCCAGATCCTAGAGATTGCAGGCAAATGCAATTTTAGTAAAACTATCAACAAGAATATTAATTCTGGAAGGTGTTTACCTTTACTGGAAATACTTGCTCTGGATCAAATAGTAAGCCACACATTAGGGTAGCATGGACAACCCTCATGTATTCAAGGGGTATAGGGGGAACTACTGCTCTAGACAAAAAAGTCCTAACTCACAAACTGAACCAGAAGTGAGATTAATGGGCTTTCTGACCACATGTGGGAATGGGTAAGTGATCCTGCAGCCCCTCCAAAGCTGACCTTGTATCATGTTTCATTCCTTAAGCTGTCTGGTAGAGGTACACTGCATTTTTTAACTCTTAGCTGAAAGTATTTATAATAAATGGAAACAAATTACTTTAATAAAAAACAACAACAAACACCACCACCATGTGTCATTTTCACTGGCCAAATAAGAATGTGAGTTAGATAACAGGTCATAGAGCCTTGCATCTATGCATTAGTTTGTTTATAAGGTAATTACTAACAAGGTATTAAAACTGCCAATTACTTGAGTGACGAATAAAATTTTCCTTGCAGTAAAAGTGTGCTCCAGCAGAAGCCAGCAATTTCCTGAACTGCACGCCTCCTAAATTGCAGTGTGAAAGTGTTCAGTTATAAGACGGCTTGCACAGTACTGTCTTTGTGTCAGCATTGCTCCATAAAACAGAAATTCCTCACAACTGGCAGGATAATAGCCCCTGTATTACAAAGTTTAGTTGGACCTAATGGAACCGAATAAAACTCTCACACAGTCTTCAGATTAGCACTTAAACCAACTGGCAAATTACCTTACACAGACCAGGTTGCAACACAGAAAAAACCCCAACCAAACAAAAAACCCAGAGCTTGTTTGTTTCAGGAACATTTTTTTTTTTGGAGATGGTAAGGCCATATTGAGGAGTGACGAGCAGCCTCTTTTGCTCACTGAAACTGCACTACACATCGCAGTCCTAGTCCATCTCACAATCAAAAATCAAACTAGCCCTCACTGCACCTTCCTGCTTAATCATATTTGTAGAAATTACTCAGTTGCAGAATAGCTGAATGGCTCACTCCCTATTGCTCCAACACCCTAGGTCCAGTTTCTCTCCAGAAGAATGTACATGTAGTAATTCATACCTGGAAGATTATCCAGCACTGAAGATATCCATATAGTTTAAGACCCAGCTTTGAGAAAGTTTAATTTGATTTTTCTTCATAATTATCACTTAAGCAAATTGAAAAAAAACAATGTATCATCTTTCTCATAACTGCCAAATCACACCATCAAAATTAGTCAAGAAGGACATGTTTGAAAATGCAAGCCTATCTAATTGTCAAGACAGAATCAAATAGTACGTGTGTGTGCACAATGACATGGAAGTTTTTTCACTGAGAAGGGGGGGTAAGAAAACTCAAAAGAAAACCTTTCCTGTGAGATGCTGCTACTGCTGTGCTCAGACAGAAGAAGCTGCATACACCCCATTGGTTCACTTTCACAGACCTTCAGGGGGAGATAAGAGAAATAGAGATCCCCTGCAACAAGAAAACCAGCACATCAAGCTCTCCCAGAAATGAACCTGCAGCAATTTGATAACTATTTCTTCATGTGGAAGGAACAGCAACATGCTGCAGCTTCCTTACAACTTCTCCTGTTACAGCTAAAGCAGCAGGAGCACCAAGAAATGCACATAAACCCACCAAAAACATCTACATTAATTTGAACATGCTTTCTGCAATTTGAGTGCCTACACCCTGACTTGCAGCAAAAAACCCCACAAACCAATGACCACGAGTGCAATACAGCCTGATTTTTTTTACATAAGCCTCTGTGAATACCAGCTTAAGAGAGAATACCAGTTTTTCATTATGTGTATGAAACCTTAGCCTTCCCTCTCAGCGTTCATGACTTTAAACACACCAGTAGGCCAGAAATCCTGTAACAGCCCTATCAATCCTAATCTTAAGATTCATTCTATGTAAACAGCTACCATATATCTGACATACTGACTTGTACTTTCCTTACTCTGGGGAAATACAAAGCAGGATAGAAACTTCTGTATTCATTTTTCTGAGGATCTAGTTAACACCTTTCAGATATAAAAGCTCTTAAGTGCTCAAACACCACCCCCCACTGCCTCAGTTTTTAAAGATGTGAGATAGGCATACTGTCTCTTGATAAAGATTGTCAGTATGAAATGTTTTCTACCAAAGAAAAATATCCATGTAAGCTTCATGGTCCTGGTGAGTTGTAACTCATCAAGCACACTGTAACATGGAAAATCCAAGGCAAAAACAGATTAAGACCTGAAGTCCTATCTTTTGTTTCTCTTTGAAATCTCATCACAAAAAAAGACTGTTGCACTTCCAGCATAACTTTTTCTTCCAGCTATATCCTGATCTGCAGTGTGTTGAAAACCTCTTAGTTGGATCTCACCCTACTATCCTGACAAGGAGTATGTGCAGGAGCGTGGAGGTGGAGCAACCTAGTAAAAAAAAAAAAAGTTGTCTAGAAAGACAATTTTGGAGAACAGTCCATGCAGCCTGTTCTGCATAACTGTTAGATGTAAAGTAACTATCTTAACATATGTGTGTATCTGGACTAATACAGTACCTCCTGTCCCTCAACTAAGACCTGAGAGGCAGAATAATCTGAATCACAAACAGGCAAATTAAACCATAGTGGAATCTCCTGCTGGAAAATAAGAGGATACGTAAAGAGAAAAAAAAAAAGCATTCTGCTAGGACTAGATGTATCTTTCTGACCAGTGCTGAGGCTCAGTCATGGAAATTCAGAGATTCCTAGTATGACCATCTTGTGTTAGTATGGATTTCAGATTAGAGCTCTTTTGGAGGCAGCCATATCAGAGTCCTTGCAAAACCAACATGACTGTCCACATCTGAGCATGCTCTGGGTGGTCTCCATTGCGTGCCACTACAACTCACAGCCTCCTTTTAAATTTTCCTGAGTTTTTCACCTGTTCTTGCCATCACTCACCAGCTGACATCATATTCATATATAGCTGGCATATTCTTTCTTGCACTCCCCCTCCTCCCCTACCAAACTCCTTTGGCAACAATGATGTAAACATGCTGTGTGGAAGAAAACTAAAGCAAAAAGAAAAAAACAAATTATACTACATACAGAGGATCAAGACTGAAATTGGAAGTGCTGGAAGATACATACCTTGTGGCTTTTAGGGTAAGACTGGACAACTTTAAGGAACACTTACCAGAAGAGCCTCAGTAAGTACTATTTCAAGAAGAGCAAAAATGTTCTTTTTTTCTTCAATTTCTACTCATTTGACTACTGAGCCATATTGTAGTGAACAATTACATCATTTAAAATACTGAAATTGTCATTTTAAATTGAACACTACCCTGAAAAAAAAAAAAGCAGCCCTGATGTGAATGGGACTACATGCTCTTCTCACCATTAAGACACCCAACTGGACTGAATTAAGGAAGTCTGGGGTTTTTTTTTAATATTTGCAAGTGTTAGTCATAGAAGTATTACAAGTGAAATTGTTTTTCTCCAAGACAAAGTTAGCAGAAATGGAGCCCAGATTCTGGCTCACTTCCAGCTCTACTACTAGGTTTACAAGTCTGATGCCTCTTTCACATACGAGCTTCTTGCGTTCCTTGCGGCAAGCAGTTGTTCTTTCTTGTGAAGGTCTCTTTCATTCCATGATCCACGCCTCTCATTCCTCTTTCAAGCCAGATGTCAGAAAGACTCTGCTTTTATATTTTGTACTTTTTATGGTATACAAGCGTAAAACAGAAAATGAAAATTCAGAACCCTGTAGGCTACTGATATCCTGTCCAAAACTTGAAACCAAAGGTTTATTGATTGCCAAATCAAACATAAACTGGTAAAGGGGGAAGAAGATACAGACTGAAACAACTCTGTGATCAGTTATGTTTTCATCATCAAAAAGAAGAAAGCAAAATCCAAACTTTCAAACACATGCTACTTCCATAACAATTCTCTTCTGATTCCAGTCATAGTACCAATATGCAACTAATTAAGCTTTCCTTCCAAACTCACTTCTTAATACCCTGATGTCTGTTCCAATTCAGTTTTCTGGCTTTTCTGAAATAATCACAAGTTACTTAGCATGTGATAGACAAGTGAATGTGTAAGTTCATCCCTTTATTTTAACAACTGCAAACGAAAGCAATGCAGGCATATCTATTTCGTCAAGAGCTGACAAATAATAACAGCCCATTGCAGACTTGGTGTGCTCTGTGACAGTTAGTTAATGCTAAAATCTTGGAAAACTTTAAATATGACCTAGATTAAACCTGGCACAGTGTCCTCCAGTGTTATAAATCATTTTTCTAATCTAATGTATAGAGTTCCTAAGTAAAAACACCTATCCTTTACTGTTACAGAGCAACCCTTCCTTTTAGAGGGTGCAGACCAAAGTCTAGGCAGTTTAGACTGCACACCCTTCTAGATGTACCCCTAACTTCAATACAGGGTGAAGAATGTTCTCCCATCCACTTCTCTTTCACTGAAGTGATTTCACTGCTATACTGCAATCACCACCACCAATTCTCTAAAACATAATCCAAACACTTTCATGTGACCTCTTAATTTTATTCTCACTTCTCTCCTTTTCCGTATCATATGCCCTACTCCTCTGTAAAATTCGTACCACTTTTCCATTCTGTCACATCAGGACTGTGTTCTCTATTTTTGTAGTCCATTACTATTCTTTTTAATTCACCTTTTCCTTTACCACTGTGATCAGAAAATCATGACAGATTTATCCACTGCAAATAGCTCATGAAGTTTGCATTCTTTTCCATTCTCACTGCAAAAGCATTAATCTAGGCTCTCACTCTTTATATTTTTGCTACAACAAACTCTGGGTTTCTGCATCCTTCTCTTTCCCATCATTCAGCCTAAATTGCTGCCATAAAAATTGAGTTTCCATGTCTGTAAGTCTGACTAGTCAGGTTCCTTTTCAAATTCTTTCATTTACTTCCTCTTAAGTCTCCACACCAAATGTCAAAGACTGCAAGAACTCATTCCAGTAAGTTCCTTGCTCTTGCTTTTTGCTCACAATTTCAGAATCAGTCACACATGGTTTACCACCACTCTCATTTCTGGGACATTCTCCAAGAAGCCTTATGCCTGAAGCCCAGTCTGGCATTGCTCTATCCTTTCTTTCAATCCTTCAAAACAAACTCTTCCAGGCAGCATCCAAATCTTAATCCTTCCCATAATAAAGTGGTAGCTGAAGAGATGACAAGGATGTAAAATATTTGACCAACGTTTTCTTAATACTGGGATCCAGACTCCAGTTTAGCATGCTAGCTTTATAAACAAACAATACCACTTTCTCTGGCAAGCAGAGGAGGGAAAGGCATTCACTCCTACTGAATGTAAGCTTTCATTTTCAGGAGTTTCATCTAAACACCTTTCTAAATGCATACCGAGACAGTGTTCTCCTGGATTTTACAGACAGCTTTTGCTCCCAGACCACTGTGAGATGACAAGAGACAAATTTCTCATACCTACCCCTACTCCAAATAACCTTGAACACATGGATTACGGAAAAAAAACCCTCTTCTGTCTTTACTGAAGCCCCTTCATAAGGGTTTAAGTTACTACCACAAAGCACGAACTATCACTCTTATTTACAAACTGTCAGCTGGGACAAATGAGTAATTTATTTTTGCATGTTTGCTTCAATTAGTTGAATTTTATTTCTCAGCATGACTCTCTGAAGCCTGATCTGGGACGCCCATTATCACATAATATACATAAATATACTTTTCCACTTTTTAAACAGAAAGAGAGACACAATACTTAAAAAAAAAAAAAAATCCCTTCTCAGTAGTAGAAGGGATTAATTGCCACTTATCTGCAATAACTATGTTCGTGCAAAAAGGCAAGTAATCACACTGATTTTGTAGTGGCTGATCAGAAAGCTGCACTTAAAAGTTGAAACAGCTTTTTGTACTAGGAAAATTTGTGACCTGTGCAGTCACCTAGGACTGGCTACTTTACAGTTCTTTTGTCCTGTTTTCATCTCCTGACCTTTTCCCTTAATACTTTCTGTTCATTTACCATTTTAAACATACAAGACATGTCTTCAAAGTCAATGAATTTATATTCAGCACATATTGACAGAAAGACATTACAAACCAAAGGCTGTAGAAAACTTTCAGAAAAGTGGCTTGTGGATTCTGTTCATCATCTATCAAACACATGGACACATTTCAAAAAACTGCCTGAATTCTGGCAGCACTTTTAACTATCTCAGAACTCTAAAGTGAATGGTCACTGCCTTAAATGCTTCCTGGACAGACACAGTTGGAAGGTTCCCCCAGCAGAGCAGAGAAAAACCTCTACTATGTTACGTTTTTTTTATGTCTTATAAACAGATTTCACATTCTAAAAGAAAAGCGAAGCTGGAACCTAATATAAAACACAGATTAGTGTAAGATTTGAAAAACATTCCTTAATTGTGAGTCATCCATGCTCCCTTTAACTTCCACACAAAAATGACTTTTGCATTTTCCTCTCTGGCTTTACTAAGACCCAATATTTGTTTGTGTTCTAGACTACCATGATTAGTCCTTACAACATAACGATTTAAATCACCTACACCATATGCACTAGTGCCTTTAAATAAAATATCTCCTATTCAATAACATGTGAAATTACAAGTTTATTTAAAACACTCCATTGTTGAAAACTAGTCTAATGTTAGAATTTCACTATACACACTGAAGACTTGTGCATGTACAGCTTTTCTAGTCCCTACTGACTGCAAGCAGATTACTACATAACATATCCTGGATGTGGGTAATGAGAAACATGGGGGTTTAATATTAGTTCTACACATGTTTTGATATGAACAATAAATTCTAGTTGGAGAGGCAGGATGCTTCAATACTCAAAGCTGTTCTGTCTATTCGTAGTCACTGCTACCTTCCATTTTCCACAGTACTCAAGGATACAGTGTACTGATGATGCTGGATGGTGTCTACAACTACGTCTTTTTAAAAATTCTGCAAGTAAAAGTAGCATGGGTTTCTTATCTAAACTGTATATCCTTAAACAAAATCTTAAATAACATTGCTGAATTTGCAAATCACTGTCTCCTCCTTACAAAGCACTAGTAACATTAAAAGTAGTTAATATTTTCAAAAGAATTTTAAAGTAAAACCCTTATGCAAATAGTAGTTGGTAGTTAAACACCAAGGCTATCCTACTTACTTTATTTGGTTTCAATCTACTTCTTGATTTTTACCCTAGGGCCAAAACTACAACTGTGATAGACCTAAAAGCAGTATTAGTTTTCCTCTCATGTGTCAAGGTCACTGGTTCAGGCAGATTTTAGAATAAATAGGACAGAACTGGTACATCTTGGATAACCAATGTCATTAGAATGGAAACAACGTTCACAACTTTCGCTTCTTCTCCTGGAATGAGGGCATTGCCCATTTTTATACCTGACACAAAAGCAATCCACCTATCTCGGAACAGTAAAAAGTAGGGTTTTTTTCCTCCAAGAAATAAAGAATTTTCTACTACAACCATTTAAAGCAATTCTACATTAATTTAACTGTTTTTACATTTATTTCAGGAATGCAAACTAGAAAACATCTAACATATTTTACTTCTAGGGATAGATAAATATACCTACATTACTGTGTGTGGTGTCTGCACATTATGTATCTGTGGTAATCAGTTGTTAAATCCAATATTCTCCTCAAAAGCTTATGTTGCCAGCACATGGAGGACCTGACCTCCTGGCTTGAGCTATTGGGCTGACAGTCTCTGGCAAATACCTGAACTTACCTCTTCCTGCCTTAATATACTGTTCTCTTCATGCCTTCTCTCATAGAAGATATATAAAAGCGCTTGGTGGCTGTGCAGAAAGAACACCCTGCAATTTAATTTTCAGAAACTTGACCTAAGCCTCCTGACCAGATACAGCCCAAACTATCACCCATATAGCTCACAGTAGTATCCAGATTCCCAGGAGGCTCACATGCTCTCCTGTGATATGTAACAAGACACATACTCATCACATGAATAAAATCATAGATACATCTCCAGCCATGTAATAGGAGCATGCCTGAATATCCTTGTATACTTCACACTGACACATCTTCCCAGGGTGGTGGTGAGGGGGTGTGCCTGGCTGATACTTTTCACTCCCAAGATATTCAACCCTCAACTGGCATCAGTAGAAACAAAATGTTAGCATTACCGTTTCATGTTACAGACCGACTGGGACCATGAGACTGGGAACATCTCCTGCCCTGGGTATGTTTATCCTGAATAATTCATTAGTATGCAAATATCTCATTTAGATAAAATATCAATTAGATAGCTAGAAATGAGGTAGCTCCAGAAATGGAAACTGGACTAACATGATAATCCACCCATGCTTGTTTATATTGTTCAAAGAATTCAGACATACATGGCTGTATGGACTAACCTGCACTACTATGGAGACATATCAGCAGTACCTTTTCCTCTGCAGGGCAAGAAAATTCTTGCAGAACAGGTAAAATTCTAAGGCTACCCAGCTCAGTGTGAATTCTTAAGTGAAAGACAAAAATCTTTTAAGAGAGCTTCTTCAGCAGTGAAGATATTGGCAAGAAAAGAGCATTCCACCACTTCTACAGCATTCCTTGAAGATTCCTTGGAAAAAAACAGCTGGCTTTTCAACTGATGGTAATGAACCAACATATATGTATCTCAAAAGAAGTGTAATCAAATCAAGTTTCAGAAGACTATCACCCTCTTTTCTGCTATTATTTGAAAGCCAGAACAAAGACTCAACATGGAAACAGTGGTTTGCTTTGGAAAGGCTCCACAAGCTCCTTTCTTATAAAAGTTTAAAATCCTGGAGAAAGTCATCAGATGTTTCTCTGAAGAGTGGTTCTAAAACTTATATTCTAATTGTTCCATATGTGTTCTCTTTGCATGACTTAGATATATTAACTGGGTTTGATACAACCCCTTCAAATAACATCCACCACAGAAAAAACAAATGCACATATTTTTAATTTCTAAAAGAAAAACAGTATCATTAGATTATTTGTCCACTTATGCTACCACAATTCTAAATATATTTTTATGCCAAACAGCTGTATGTTTATTTCCCTTTATTTATACTATTTTCTATAAAATTAAATGTAGTATCTTTACATAAATAACATCCAACCAGTAAGAACAGGAGGCTCAAGGGAGACCGTATCATTCTCAAAACTACCTGAAAGGAGGTGGGAGTCAGTCTCTTTTCTGAAGTAACAAGCAATACAACAGAAGAAAATGGCCTCAAATTGTGCCATAGAAAGTTTAGCCTGATATGAAGAAAAATTTCATCATGGTAAAGGTTGTCAAGTATTGTAACAGGCTGCCCAGGGAAGGGATTAAGCCACCATCTCTGGAGGTATTGACGAGATAAGCAGATGTGTCTTTTACAGACATGGTTTAACGGTGGCCTTGACAGTGCTGGGTTAGTGGCTGGACTTGATGATCTTAACAGTCTTTTTCAACTTAAATGATTCTATGATTCTACTCTATGTTTTAAAGAAAACCTGTGCAAAAGAAACAAGATGCTTTGTTTTTGAACTATACAATACCACTCTAATTTTATATTCTGTGTTCATCTGTTTTGATATAGAACAAACCATTATCTTAACTATTGCAGACTGGTATTCATAAGTTAACACAAAACATTAAAATAATTATTTCTGCCATATTAAGCTCAAGGAAAGTCTGCTGTAGTCATAGAATAGGTATTAAATCTCAGCTGAAGCACAGTTACATTCAGTAATCTCCTTCTTCACACACAGAATTACAATGAAAACAAGCTAACACCCAACCAGAGCAACTTCAACTGCATAAGTAGTGTGGTAACAGCTTTTAAAAAATACCTTTTTTTTCCTTCAAGTGTTAGCATATACAGTGCATAGCACAGATCTAACAAAGATTTTTCCATGTTTGACCACCTAAGTAAATGTACCAAGCCAGGGACCTAAGGATATGAAACAAACAATTCAACAGTGACTGATAATCATTTTTTCTCTCAAAGGAATACCAAAATTTTTCCACAGCTGCAAAAGAATGATTTTAGGTTCCTCTAAACTTGTTAAGTTTCCATGAGAAGGAGAGATGCTAAGAATTCAGAAGTAAAGCAAGATGATATAAACCACTCTATTATGTTAATATTTTTAGCCTTGTGGTAAAAAGGACCTTAGCAAGGTGGTAATATGAAATATAATCTTTAGATCAATTAGATGCTTAAAATACAGAATACTATGCCAGTGTAAAGGTAATGCCAATGCTACTGCAAAATAAAAGATGTGCTTAAATTCAACAGTTATTTGTCAGACACCATCTGCTTTTTCTTTCATTCTTTTCTGATTTTGATCTGTAAGAAACCACATCAGTATCAAATGTCACTTAGTTCTTACTCAAACAGAGCAGTCCAGACACAGTGGCTGCACCAGCTGACTTAGCTGACCTAGGCCTAGAGTAAAAACAAACCCCTATAAATTACCAGATGTAAGCAATTGAATAGTGATCAATTTAATTAACTGAACAGCTTTCCAAAGTTTATTGTATTGTTTTAACCCTTCATCATTCTTCAAGAAAGGTAACCTGCAATTTGTATTCAAGGATAGGATTTGGCCACAGCGCTACATATTAATAGCTTTAGACATTTCAGATTCCCATTGATAAAATGCAAATCCCACACATGAAAACCAGGTCTTTTCTTTTTTTTTTCTAATTAACAGTATGATAGTAACTACTTTTCTACACCTGCCTTCAACAGTTTATTGAAACTAAATCACAGGAAAAAAAATCCAACTGGTTTATCATTAAAACATCAGGACTAAGATTTCCTTTAAAATCAACTTTTTTGGTTATGGGCTCTATACGCCTTTTACAACTTTATACTCATATTACAAATGAACACCAAGTAACCTACTCATTTCTTTCATGCAAAGCAATGAACATGGACACAATCGTGTATCACAATTTTATGCATTAACTGCAGTCATTAAAAAATGTGCCACACATTAAAATGGGCTCAAAAAGAAATTTTCAAGACATTGGGAAAACATCTTTTAACCTAGCTACTTGTTCTGAAGCTGCATCTCAAGGGGATTTCCCTGTATTGTCCTGTGAAATTAATGGAATTCTGCCATGATTTAACACATCAGGATCTCAGCCAAGATGCATAATGACAGAGTATAAGTCTTGTTTTAAAGACAGCACTGTACAAGTTTCTGTAACATTTACTGATGTTTGTAGAGTGCCTAGCACAACAGGACTGAGGCTTCTGGGCACTACCACAACAGAAATTAATTCCAATGCAGTCTTTGTATCTGGGAAGCACAAATCTACGACGATTAAGCTCAATTATACACATTTTAAAGAACTACTAAATAACATGACATAATCAACTTCCTAACCACAAACTGCTGTATTTCCAATTATTTCACTTTAATCTCTGTAATGCACACATTTCCATGAACCCTGTAGAGTTAGTTCCACTAACTAGGGACCAGAGTAAGATCTACTTACAAAGACAGAAGAGTTATATTTGCTGAGACTGGTCCCAGATCCGGAATGATCTCCAGTTCATTGTTGTTCAACTTCCTATTAATATTACAAAAGGGAGAGTTAGCTTTGATGTTAATCAGAAGTATGTACATTGGACTTGCTAAACTGCTGAACTGTGTCACCTCAAAATTAAAAAATAATTCCAGTTTCACTTTAATATAGAGTATCAGAACAGCAAGTATCTTTGTTGTTCAAGCAACTATCCCTAGAGAAATAACTATACAATTAGCATACACAAACACAGGTTGGGTATTTTTGGTTGGGGTTTATGTTTTGGTATGGTTTTTAATTAAGACAAATTAACTTACACTTCCTGAAGATTATGAAGGTGATCCAAGATACTGGTCTTGATTGAAGATAATTTGTTGTGACTTAAGTCCCTATGAGGTTACAAAAATAAACACTCTGTCAGTTTTGACATACAGTATCAGGTAAAGCAGTACAATTTCAATCCAAATTATGTTCTCACTTGTCTCTGAGTACATAAAAAGATTTTTTTATATTAGTAAAATTAGAATAGAAACTCATTTGCTTATACAAGGTATAAATGTACAAATACAAATGCAAATACCTTGATCACTGCCAGCAGTGTCAAAGAAATTCCTATATCTCTGAACAATGTAGAACTGTTCATTGGAATGTGCATAAGACGCATGGAAGACATCTTAAGATTTTTGACTCAGATACACCAACAACCCCTCTCCCACATCCCCTCACAACAAAAGATATGGCTAAAACAACCTTTTGGTTATTTTAACAACAAAAATTCAAAAACCAGTAGTCATTGCAGTCTCGTTCCTTGGGTTAATCATAATATTTGTACCATTTACTCTTCTCACTCACGTTTCTAAAGCAATGCATAGCTCACAAATACACAAGGAGGACTGTCCATAAATCGAAATTGTACTTTCATGCTTTCACAAAAGTTCAGGACACCATTCCCACATAACCAAATTTAATGGAGATCTTAAGAAACAGCAGAAGAAAACAGACATAGCAAGGGCTAATTCTAAGTTTTAAGATGTCTGTACACCAGTGATATTAATACCACACTTAATTACACTTGAAGAAGTAGCTTGAACACTTAGCTTGTGCCACGTTGTATTGAAGATCCCCACTGTATATTGATTCAATTTATATACAATCTTGTTAGCACCTTTGCAGCTTTTGCTACGAAACAAGCCAGGTACTAAAAACGCAATACTTTTTGTTGACCACAAGAAATACTCTTCCTTACACTGTAATGTATCTTTACCCTCTCAAACATTTATGTCCTCTCAAACACTTGACATACAAGAGTCCTAAGAAATTTTTGCTGTAGCCACAGAAGTACTGGAAACATAACAGAAATAAGAGTGACCATAAGGTAAAAGACAGAAAAGCTAATTACAGGAACTCAAACCTGCACATCTCTAAACCTCTGCAGAAGCGGTACAGACTCACAACTCATCTTGTAACCATGACTAGCTCTGTTGAAGGCCTCCCCCTTTTCAGTCACTCATCCACCAAAATGTGCACTTTTCTGTTCCTCTACTACAGACTATCACTACCTCACCAGCATCAATCCAGCCATCTGCAAGCATTTGTTCCAAGTTAAAACACTACATTTATCCAAGCCAGCAAACAAAAACTACATTCTTTTTAATGAGTTCTTAAATTCACTCCAGTAAGTGTTTGCAATGCAGACATATAAAGAAATTAATCAGTACACCTCAGCAGTGAGCAGCTGTAGCATCAGGTAAATGGTGCTTTAAAAAGCACCCTTTTGAAAAAAAATTGCTCACACTTCATGATACTTTTCCCCATGCTAATTAAGCACTAAAGAGTCATCCACCACACCTGGGGTCCTCATCAAGCCACATAGGCACAAAGTGTTATTTCAAGTTGAATCTACGAGGAAACTACATGATTCCTCACTTTTTCTGGGTAAGATGACTCAGTCATCCCTGCTGAGCATGCCAAACATAAGCGTGACTGCCATGGATCTGTCTACTCTCCATCTACAGCTCCAGAAAAGAATAAACCTGATGAACAGCATATCCCTGCTGCACACAGAGCAGAACTGGCTTAAATGAAGCCAAGTTCAGTGTCTCTGCTAGGCATTCTGCTCTGTGACTAAGCCCTGAAAAACCTCAGATCCAGAGAACTCCACTTTCTCCGCACCCATGACTCCACATCCTCAGACACAGGTGTAATGCTGCAACCCAGCCAGGCACCTAGGTTTCCTTAGCAGAACATGTGGATAGTAAAACTGTGTCTTAGATTCTCCCAACTGACTTGTTCAACGTTGCCATGACAGTTTCATTGTCACTTTTCTCCTCTCCTGCAGTTGGCAGCTAAAAAAACCCCAGTAATAATGAAAATTAGGTTTACGAAATAATCCCAGGCATGTATGGGTATTATGAGGGGTACCACCAGTACTCGGCTGCAAGGTGGGCTCCGAGCCAGCCAACCGGACCAGGCCCAGAGGGCTGCTGTGCTGTAGTACCAGTGCCTGGCTCAGGGCCATAGGCAGGGAAAAGACATGTGCTGCGTTTCCCAAGCCAGGGCTGCATAGGAGAGTGCACACAGCAGACTTGCAGGTGTAAATGGCATTTTCCAGAACAAAAGAAGGGGGGCTGAGGGCTGGGGGAGAGCCAACTAGAGAAGAGGAACACACTCCACCACCTTCAGGTGGCCAGAGGGGATGTTTTCAGAGACTCAGCTCTGGAGTCAAGCACCTAATACACATCTGTGCCTTCTTTCAGTTGTCTAGACCCCTACAGATTTTCCTCTTAACGATGGAAAACCAACAGTGTCAATGTTTTCAAAAGCCCACTAATGTTAGTTTCACCATTACGATTTTGAGTTCTCCGGTATATTAGGTTAACCACAAGAGGACTGCATCTTTCACTGCTTAAAAATCTAGTGCAAACTTTCTCCTGGCCATACACTGGAGAAAAATCCTTTAACATCTGAATGCATCAGCTGCACAGATTTGAATTCTCACACTGCATTCTTAAGTGTAAATACTGAAAAAGTTTGCTGCTACAAAAATCTAGACGGCAATCTAACTTGGTCCTTTAAAGCAGAGTAGAGACAGTTTTTGCCTTTAAACTTAATTCAATACTTGGCTTTAGTCTATAGGGATTGTAAGAACTATGCAAATAAACAGCCAAAATTCAGTTAAGTTATGGCTGTTAGTGCCTAACGTGTTACTGTTGTTCACGCTTCAGACAAGACTTGAAATCAGTAATTATTTCAACAAAGGGCTTTCAACGTTAGTGCTAAAAACCTGCATTTCTTCATTTCACCTAAAAACTCTGCAAAAGGTTTATTTAAAATATGTTTGCCTAAAGGACCTACCAGACAGTAATAAACGTGAGTAGATTTGTTCTGCTGGAGTTACAACATGTTAAAAAAAAAAAAAATCTGGCAGAGTCCTTAAACTATAAAAATCCTGCAATTACAACCACTGCTGTGCATGATCACCACACTGGAGCCAGACACTTTCACTCATAGCTCAAGCTCACATCCATCTGGAGTCTATCAAGGCAACCGTGAGCGTAACTTACACTAGGTTTCGAACTACTTTTTTTGTGTTTGTTTTTTAACACTAAAGATACATTCACATTTTCCAAGTAGCACCTACTTTAAAAAATACGTACATAAAAATTTCTTATGCCTAGTTTACTTACAGCAGGTTGTCAAATACAGGTTGGAAAAAAAAAAATCCCAAACAAAAGAACAACAAAAAACCCCAACCCTCCAGACAATAGTGAATTGCCTGTTTCATACAGGCATGTGTACATGCTTGTCTACCAATAGGTGCATAAAATATGTATTACAAATATTTTACTAAACTTTACTCCAGAACTACTGGCATAAGAAACTTCATGAAAATTTAGGAAAAAAAGCCTTGCAAGTTACATTTTATGTTCAATCAGAGTGGTTGGAAGTGAACCAAGAGTTAAAATATTTGCCTTTTACTAATAATCTAAGTGAAGCTTAAGCTTGTAGAAGTTTCTCAAACTTATAAGCACTGGATTGGCAAAATTTTTTAAACATAAAAGTCTTGTCATCCCAGTTGCAAAGCTACAAGCACATTTCAGTCTAATGCATTTTTCAACACACCTTAAAACTAGTATGAATAAAAAGTTGGAAAATTAAGTTCTATTTTTCCTTCACAAAAACAGAACAGACGATGTTCAAACATCAGAATTATTGTTATGTGTTTTCCATTTCTGAATTTTCCTTGTATGTTAAAACCACATTACAAGGGGGGAGAAAATTCCCTCTGTGATTGCTTTTGCTACTACAATTTCAAGTCATAGAACATATAACAGACTCTGAAACATCAAAAATCAGACGCCTATCAAGAAATTCTATATAGCAATAATAAGCATATATAGCTGTTCTTCACCTCCCATTTCTAATAGAAGTGATTGGACATTTAAGTAGAATTATCTCCACTTGAAAAAGCATGCCATAGTTTTTGCCCTCTAAGAACCTGCTCTACGAAAGAAACTATTTTCTATGTTTCATTATGTTTGTATGACCATCTTTTGTAATTCACAAGTCTCAGCATTAGATGAAACTTAACTCTGAACATCAATGTTTGTGTGATTAAAAACTCAAAGGAAGCCTAATGCATAGAGGGAGAGGGCAAGTGCTTCTTCACACATTTTATAGATATAACTTTTGGACTCTAACTTAATTTACAACACTTAGTCACAATTATCATCTTCTTCCTTACAGAACTCAGAAACCTGAGCCCCAAGTCAAATTTTAAAATGCAAATCCAGCAACAGTTCCTTAATCAGTCCCACTGGGGCCTATACAGCTGCTAATTCAGCAGAAATCAGCAGAGCTGAAAAACAAAAAGGCAGGCTGTAGCTGTTTTAAGACACTGATCCAAAGTGACTCATAAATCAGCTTGCTATGTTCAAGCTTTAGTCTGGAAAATATTGAAAAACAGCTGTGAAAACCATACAGCTTTTTTTTCTGGCAATTCTGGTAGAGAACTAGAGGATTTATAAAATGTAAATACTAAAGATGTAATACAAACACAAGTGAAAACCATTTTTCAGACTTTCCCTCCTGCCCCACCGACAGTTCTAGCATTCCTGAGTGAACCTGGCAAAGGGTACGGCCGTGCCAGTGGGAGTTTGCACACATGGAGGACGCTGGCCAATGCTCAACACTCTTCCTCCTCCTCCAGTTCTGCTATACCAGCTCTAACACCACCACATTCTTGCAATATCAGGATACACATCCTGGAATTAAATGGAAATCTAATTTCAAAACTATCCGTACACAAATAAACATTATAAATGTTTATCAGTGTTCGAAGACTGTTACCTCATGAAGGCAAGGTAATGCAAGAAAGTATTTTTGGCTAAAATCACAGTAAAGTTGGCAATTATAGCCTGTTTACACTCCACTTTGTGAAGCCACTTCCACACAAAGCTGTGGACTCTCACCTGGCACCAAGAAGAAGGGGAAATAACTCAGGCTCATTTTTTTTCCCCTCCTTGTCCATTCTGACGTCACTCTCATTTTATTTCAGCAGGGAATTTAAACAAAAAAAGGCATGAAAGAATGCAACAAGAGTTTCAAAAACCTGCTCTCCATCTGGGTGAGTGCAGATGGGCAAAGGAAGGTGAAAAACCTAACGTGGGCCTAGACCTTCTCAGGCAGAAGAGCTTTCACTCTCCTGCTTGGGGGATCTTGCCTGCTTATGTTGAGTACGTGGTAAAAAAGCTGTTGTTTTCTCAAGAGGATAGGAAAGCCTGCAATTAAACTACTAGCCTTTGGCTATACCCACTATAGACTTCCATGGAAAAAAATGGTAGACATATAGCAATAAAATTCATAAACAGTTTTTTACAATTTGTAATGTGCAGTCTGTTGCAACAATAATCCAAACTAGTCAAACTTTTTTTGCGTATGTATGCTGAACGCATTAATTATCTTACAGATTGCACAATCCCAGGTCCAAGTAGTGGAGTAGCTGGAGGTAAGACAACGCCACACTTCCTTGCTCTTATTAAGAGGGGGAGGAAGAAAGAGTTGGGTACTTCTAAGGCATTTGTCACAAACAAAAGAAATATTTACACAAAAGTGGCCAGACCACATGGTTTGGTGACACCTACAAAGATGTACTTCTGCGAGTTTAAAAGCAAGTGACACAGCTGTCCAATGAGTAATCACAGCAGGGTTTCTTACAACAGACCAAAGCTTATTTATACAAGCGGAACTTATTTTCTCACACTTTTAAAGGAATGTGAACTTACATAAGGGAAATTTACACTACCAAGGGAATTCTAATTAGAAAAATGTCCCTTGTGCTAACAAAAAAGCCCTGCAATGTGTTTTGTTGTCTATCGGGAACATAAGTGGAAAAGACAAATTTGGATTACTTCGAACGAAAAATGCTTTTTAAAGCATCTCTAAAAATTCAAAAGTTCTGTGATTTCTTCCCTTGTGTTTTTATTTACCGGATCTGAATTTTAACAGCATTGATGTATGCTAAGCTAAGAAACCAGACTATAAAGCTTACCTTAATATCAAAAACATCCTTAGGTTTTGTCAGAAAACTTAACTGGGCATACTGAAACAATTCAAAAGAATAAGAAGGATGAAAAATAATAGAAAGCAAAACCAGTTGTTGAATGTAAAGCAGCAGATCCACTGTTAGATCTGTATGTTTCAATCACATAAGCCAAAAAAAAAGTTTCTTTCCCCTCACACTTTCATATACTAGTCCTGGAAATATTCAACTCCCAGAGCCATGCCTGTGTTCAGCTCCATATGGTGTCAATACAGCCATCCACATTTCATGAGTAAAGCAGCATGACCTCCAGACGAGGCAATTGAACAGAATTAGCCACAACTAATTGAAAGTCTTCCTGTTTACTTTAAAGCCCTTATCTCGACCTGCTTTGAAAATGTAACAGAAAATTAACACGACCAGTACAGAATATCTTTCAGTGACAAGCGATTAAAACCAAACGTGTGAAGTCCCTCGGCCATCTTCAAGCTTTGACAATGCTGACCTAATTCATGCTTGCTTTATAATAAAGTTTGTCACTGGAAATAACTTTTTTCCTCAGCTGGCACTTGGGTTCGCGCTGCCCCGGGTTCGGCAACCGCGCGGCACCGGGCCGAGCGGGCCCGCACCATCGCCAGCACCAAAACTACCCAAGGAACGAAGAGCTACGCCAAGAAAACCGATAGCAGTTCTCCCGACACAGAGATCAGCGTTAACGTGATGATTACTGCACGTAGTCCAAGAAAGCCAACAGAACTTTTTCCTCGCCCTCTCCGACACTGAGAAGTGCTCCCATTTCAACCGAGCGCTTATCGCCACCACCGTTCGGGGCCGCAGCCCGCCCCAAGGGACGCTGTCCCGCTGCGGCCGCCGCCGCCCCCGCTGACAGCTCGGCCGCGGCCCCGGCGCTGCCCGCTCCCGCACCTCGCAGCCGCCACCACACCCGCGCTCCCCTCTAAGCCCGCCCGTCCGCGGCCCCCGGGGGCAGAAGATGGCGGGCGGNGCCGCAGCCCCATCCCCCTGCCATGTGACAGCCGCGGCCGGGCCCCGCGGGGCCGGGGGCGCGGGTGGGAGGGCGTCGTGTCCCGCTGCTGCCAGGCCTCGGCGGGGGCAGCCCTCTGGCCCCCGTCCCGCCCCGGGCCGGACCACACGGCCGGCCTCGTAGCACGGCTGCTGTGGGATCTCGCTGCCGACCTCGGCCTGTCCATGGGCGGGCAGGAGCGGGCAGTGGGTCCTGTGTGCTCTGAGCGTCCCACGCTCGGGCCGAGGTGGGAAGGCAGGGCACCATGGCCCTGCTCGCGCGGAGTTTGCCTTTGCCACTACACCTGGTAGCCCGTGTCGTGGTAATGCAGAAGCTGCTCCAGAGGCTACAGGGGGTTCCCAGCCAAGCCTGGGGTCACTGGCATGTAAAAGGTGAGGTGAGGTTAACTTCTGCCTTCCGGGTCCTACATGGCTAGTCCAGACACCGTAATTAAGCCCATTATGTTCCCCACAGGATCCCAGCTCCAAAGGTTCAGGGAAGTGGGCAGGGCGTACAGATTCCACATCTCTGAGGTAATTATGTAATTTAAGTAAATACCTATTGTTGGAGTTCTATATGTAAGCCCGGACCCTGCAACGGATTCAATTACTGAAGGCTTAACATCCGTGCTCTGCAGCAGCAGCCATAAAATTGCTCATGAACACCGCTTTCCCTCCCACCTTTATATGTTCACCTGAAAGATTGTGGACATCTTAGACACTGTGAAGCTGGAGTCTCTAAAAGTTTGACAGCTCCAGTATCAAGATTTGTAAGGCTGAAACTTTATCCCGGTTTTTATTTTTTCCATGTATATCATGGAAATTTTTGGGATTTCTGTTAAAGAACCAAAACTACATTTTAGTCAGGAATCATGAATTTGCAAGCCAGACTGACAAGTCCTAAGTAACTACAAACATTCATGTGCCACTGTCAACATGACTTTCAGGTGCATAGGGTGTGCAGAGCTGGGCAATGTTTTGTCAGCTTGTATTCCATTGACCACTGGTGTTCCTTATGGAAATTACCATGGGAAAACAAATGCTGCAGGAACACACTTTTTTCTACATATAAAAGCAAGCAAGCAAAGAAGCAAGATACAGGATAGAAATTACTTAGTATGTCTTTACAAGTTACTCTCTTTCATTTAAAGTGAATGAAAACTGTTCCAGTACCATTGGCATGTCAGTGTTGTAGTTTCGTTTCTGTCTTCCTTTGGAGAATGTTAGGATGACATTAGATCAACAACGCCTCTGAAACACTGAGCTGTTCTAAATAGCCAGCAGGCAAGTGCCAAATTTGGAGTTTTGAAGCTATCCATCGTTAGTCTGCACCTGTTCCCATCGAAGTCAGTGGGAAAGCTTCCTTTTTCAAGTTCCAGCTTTTTTTCTGTCTGTCCAATTGTTTCACACCGTAATGCCAAGATACAGAGACACTTGAATATGTTGTATTCATATATAGGTAAGATATGCTATACATGCTAATTTTGCAAAGTAATCGAAAATTCAAGAGAAAGATCTTTATGTTGCTCCAGGTAATTATTGAACAATCTACTAAAATTAAAATAGATTAAAAGTAACTAAGCCTTGTATTATGGTTCCCAGAGTGCACAGCAAAGGGCCTCACTTTTCTGGGAAAAGTGAGCTTCTCTTGAGTGTTTGTAAGGGTGGTGATTTATTAGTAAGTGGCAAGAGAGTCATTAAGCTGTTAGTTTTAACATCCAAGGAAAAGAAAAATTAGAAACAAAGAATTTTGAATGTGTTTTATCATAGCAGTCAATAGTATCTATGGTGCATATATGAACTATGGAACAAGAGAGAATCTGAGAAACAAAAGCAGAACAAAAAAGATGAAAAGGGCAGGAACTTCTGGTTTTGTAATTTTGAAAGCCACTCATGCAGTCAGGGAATACTGTGTCCTTAGAAAAACCTAATGCATATTTAGTGCTAGTAATATATGAAGCTGTTTTAAATTAAGCAAGGTAAATCAATTCAGAAAATTAGTTCATTTGTCTTTGCAGCTTGTTTTCTCAAAATAATCAATATTATGAATCCTGCAATGCTTATATGCTGTACTTCAGAGTCCATGACAGAAAGTCTTTCTTCCTACAGGGAGACTTGCTCTCTTGAGAAGACTCAGGGACCAATTCTGCACCTCATATGAGCACTGCAAGCTCTGTCAACTCTCAGTTCCAGGCATCTCTTCATCACTGGTTTTAGGTTGAGAGTGCACTGTGGCTGTACGTAAGCAAATACAACTCCCTCCTTCACAGGTTTGGCCGGACTGTATTTTATAAGCTTGAAAGTAAACTTGTATCAAAAAAGAGGTCTCCCATTCCTCTAACCTGTTATCTCCACATGTAGCAAGGAACTTCTGGTGACCATTGTTTGGCACTGGCATTAGCGTAACTGCAGATTCACCAGGATTAGGGGACTGATTTGACTGAAACCCCTTAAAAATAATAACACTACACACACACACACACACAGACACACTTTAATTCTGAGTTGGAATAATTTCCTTATCCATTTTTCTGTGTAGCTGCACAAGGAAGAGACCTTACTCATGGTGGTTATGCAAAGGCAGGCCCTTTCCATGACAGCCTGAATACAGGTCAGCCTGAGGGGGTGATGTTGAGGAGGGGAAAGCATGGCTGCAGAGAAAAATTCTTGTAAAACTAGACCCTCAAGCTCTCTCTTTGCCTAACGCGATTAGTTTCCTCCACAACACTACCAAGCATAGTCCCGTGGATGAGTTGGGAGTGGAGGACAGGGGGTTGTGTAGTGAGCTATAGCCCATTGTTTGGGATGTTATGGCTTGATTCTAATGGTGTCATTTTCAGTCTCTGATTATTTTAAATCAGATAAACACAGGTTTACAGATTCAAGTCCAAACATATGTTGTTTAAAATATGTATTCACTTCAGGCAAAAGACACACCCAGAAGCTGTCTAAGTATAATTTTTTTGCATGGCATTAATGCACTGAAATCGGGCACTGCTTTCAAATAACCTACTTCCAGAAAACGTCAACCCTAAATCAGAATAGGTTTAGCAGATTATTAAAAATAATTTACCTATTGTTAAATTAAGCACAACCAACTTAAGATACTGTACATTTTCTGTTTTGAGTTCAAAATAGAACATCTTTTATAACATTTGTGAGAATTCAGTTAGTCTAATTACAGGGTTTTTATTCATTTTGCAAAGGAACCTCAAGTCATTACATCAGACAATTACATATAGTTGTATATAGATACCTGTAGTTAAATCTGCAGCATTAATATCAGAAGGTCAAAAGGACTGAACATCCACTAAATACTAAATGATTTTGTCCACTAAGACCACCTCAGGAATTAAAAGTTTTCCCATGTACTCCTGGATCACCTTGTAATCCAAATCTGTGTCTGGTATTCATTTCAGATTTTCTGCTTTTCATGGGTAAATGAAGTGATCTGGGTAGTGTTCAGCAGCAAAAAGCAGAAGCGAAGCAGGACAACATTGCTTACACTCTGACACATCTCAGTTCTGATAGAGTGAGATAGAAACCAATGGCCCATCTATTTACTTTCCTGTCAGTAAATGACCCTGTAGGAGCATTGGCAGAATTAGTGTCCTGTCAATTTATTCCTAAACTTTCACAGTTCAGTTTTATTTATTTTCAAAGAAGATGTTTAGGGCTATCTGGGAGAAGGAAATGAAGAGTTCATGCTCTCAAGATCATTACTCCCTGTTGGAGATTCACCAATTTAGTCCTTTAAAAAGAATAATCTAAAGGCTAACAAAACTTTTTATCTAAAACCACAGCTGGAGGGAAAGATGAACCAGTGAGACCCATCCTGCTTATAAAACAAAAGTGGAGGAGTACATGCTTTTTTGTGGAGGCTGCTTGCCTACATGAAATACTGTGCAATAGGCAAGAGAAAGTTTTGCCTCAGGCACCTGTCTGGAAGTTACTGAAGAGTCCCACAAAAACTCTGTATTGAGTGCAGAAGGGCCTTTTCACTTCTTTGTGTGTAAACAATAATCACATCCAATCTCATGGGATATTTTTCATGGAAATTACTCTAAATGTAGAGCTTTACCACCCTCCTTTGCTTCTGCCCATTTGGTATAGCAATTGATACTACTTCTAGATTATAGTAGCACTAAGACTTTATGACATTTCTTTATTCATTTCAGAATCTGTGATTAACCATCGCAATTTCATTTGTGTTTGAGGAAAATAATAAAATATTCTTAAATAATTTCCTAATAATTGTGAATCTTCTTCTAGTGTGTCATAACTCCACAGTGAATATTCCAAGGTGCATACAGAATTTTATTTTTGGTAGTAATTATAATTGACTTTATGTGATCCAACAGTGAAACCATGAAAACCAAATTATGCATAATTTAAATGCACTGATTACAACCAGAAAAACCATATGAAGTCTTTCTGAAAACTTTGCCTAGGGCAAAAAACTGTTCAGCTTTTATAGAATTCATCCAAACAGTCAGTGTTTGCCTCCATTACAAATAAACTTAAAACATCCTAAGGCAATCCACATTAGTGACGATTGTTAATGTCTTCAAGTCATGTCCTGTGTGGGGCTAAGTAGGAAGTTAAGTGCTTGATTGGAAGGACAATTAAACAATCAACATCTACAATGATGTAACTTCAAAGTAAAAAAAGAAGACTTCGTTTTATGTCATTAAGGAGCACTCAAGTTGAAATGTTGTCAATTTGAATAAAAGTAAGTAGATGTAATTTCAGGATGGTGCTACTGTAATAAAACACCTGCCAGGTGTGTTCTACCTGTTGTTTTAGTTTGTTGAAGGTTTTTAAATAATCTTTTAAAATAAGTAAACATTTTGTGGTAAGAAAGATCAAGAAGTGGTCCAAAAGGGAATCTGAAAGAGTGCTCTGTTGGACCTAGCAGTGGCTCTTCCAGACAGTAATGTCTTTGGCTCTTCCCTCCTCCCTTTCCTTGGGGTAGGGGATTATGGTACCTGAAGCTCAGACATATGTTCCTTTCTGCAGTGGGGATGGAAATTTTTGCCACAGGAAAAGGGCTTGGAGGCTGTATCTGCTTAAATAGTCACAGGCCGATTTATTAAGATTTTTATCAGTGTTTTGCAGTCCTGATGTTAAGTATTCACTACCTTTAGGTGTGAAATTCACTGAAGTCAACTGCTTAAAGAATCTCACAGTGAAAAATGAATGGGAGTTAGATCCTAAATCTTTGAAGAATTTATGTCTGATTGTCTGTTCTAGGGGGAGAATGAGCTGCAGCTGGGACTCATCTTGTGTAATTTTAGCAATTTGGAAGTTTGGTATCTCTTCTAAAGCATTTGCTTTGGCTTCTGTAGTCAGTGGAAAAAGACACATCCAGGAAGTGGTTAGTACCTTTCTGAAATAGACAATCAAGGCATTTAGAGTGGATCAGTCTCTGGAGATTTTCTATTTCTGCCTAAAAAGAGCCTTATGACTGGTTTAGTCTAGACCCTGTTTTTTCAGATGATTCTCAATGTGTGCCTTCAAACATACACATTAAACAGCTAAACAGAATAATGTGGAAGCATATTTCTCAAACTTCTTTCTGTAATGGGGGCCTGTGGCCTGGTTTTGGTAGTGGGGAGGCTACAGGGGTGGCTTCTGTGAGAAGCTGCTAGAAGCTTCTTCCATGTCCAGCAGAACCAGTCCCTGGTGGCTCCAAAAATGGACATGCCACTGGCCAAGGCTGGGCCGATCAGAAGTGGTGGTAATGCCTCTGTGCCAACATATTTAAGAAGAAAGATAAAAAAAGTTGTGGCATAGTTTTATTTGGGCCAGAGAAGAATGGAGTGAAAATATGTGAGAAGAACAACTCTGCAGACACCAAGGTCAGTGAAGAAGGAGAGGGAGGAGGTGCTCCAGATGTGGGAGCCAAGATTACCCTGCAGGCTGTGGTGGTGACCATGGTTAAGCAGCTGTGCCCCTACAGCCCACGGAGGTCCATGGGGGTGCAGAGATCCACCTGTAGCCTATAGAGGACTCCCACACCGGAGCAGGTGGGTGCCTGAGAGGAGGCTGTGATCCTGTGGGAGACCCATGGAGAGAGGGGACCCTGCTCCCAGGCTGGAGCAGCCTGTCCTTCAAAGACTGCACCCCGTGGAAGAGTGACTCACGCCGCAGCACTCTGGGGAGGACTGTTGCCTGTGGGACGGACTCACGTTGCAGCAGTTCACAGGGAGCTGTTGCTTGTGAGATGGACTCACACTGGAGAAGTTCATGGAGATCTCCTGTGGGAGGGACCCCACGGTGCATCCGGGGAATGACTCCTCTCCCTGAGCAGTGGGAGAAGCCTCGGGTGGTGAACTGACCATAACCCCCATTCCCTGTCTCGAGCCACTGGAGTAGGAGGTAGACCTCAAAGGAGGGAGGGATGAGGGGAAAGTGTTTTTCAGGGTTTATTTTACTTCTCATTATCCTGCTCTGATTTTGTTAGTAATAAATTCACTTCATATCTCTAAGTTGAGCCTGTTTTGTCCATGATGGTATTTGGTGAGTGATCTCTCCTGGTCCTTATCTCAACCCATGAACCCTTCATTATATTTTCTCTCCCCTGCCCAGCTGCAGAAGAGAGTGANAAAAGTTGTGGCATAGTTTTATTTGGGCCAGAGAAGAATGGAGTGAAAATATGTGAGAAGAACAACTCTGCAGACACCAAGGTCAGTGAAGAAGGAGAGGGAGGAGGTGCTCCAGATGTGGGAGCCAAGATTACCCTGCAGGCTGTGGTGGTGACCATGGTTAAGCAGCTGTGCCCCTACAGCCCACGGAGGTCCATGGGGGTGCAGAGATCCACCTGTAGCCTATAGAGGACTCCCACACCGGAGCAGGTGGGTGCCTGAGAGGAGGCTGTGATCCTGTGGGAGACCCATGGAGAGAGGGGACCCTGCTCCCAGGCTGGAGCAGCCTGTCCTTCAAAGACTGCACCCCGTGGAAGAGTGACTCACGCCGCAGCACTCTGGGGAGGACTGTTGCCTGTGGGACGGACTCACGTTGCAGCAGTTCACAGGGAGCTGTTGCTTGTGAGATGGACTCACACTGGAGAAGTTCATGGAGATCTCCTGTGGGAGGGACCCCACGGTGCATCCGGGGAATGACTCCTCTCCCTGAGCAGTGGGAGAAGCCTCGGGTGGTGAACTGACCATAACCCCCATTCCCTGTCTCGAGCCACTGGAGTAGGAGGTAGACCTCAAAGGAGGGAGGGATGAGGGGAAAGTGTTTTTCAGGGTTTATTTTACTTCTCATTATCCTGCTCTGATTTTGTTAGTAATAAATTCACTTCATATCTCTAAGTTGAGCCTGTTTTGTCCATGATGGTATTTGGTGAGTGATCTCTCCTGGTCCTTATCTCAACCCATGAACCTTTTGTTATATTTTTTCTTCTCTGTCCAGCTACAGATGGGAGTGAGTGAGTGGCTTTGGTAGGTGCCTGGCATCTGGCCAGCATCAACCCATGACATCACCTTAAATATCATTGTAGCAATAGTAAGCAAAATTTATCACAAATATGAATTATAGTTTTAAATTTTATTATACCCCGTAATAGTTTACTTTGTTTCCTGCTGATGTAACACGTTCTACCAAGGATTTATTAACAAGTTAAATCTTACAAGACTTAGTAAACCAAAGGGGAAGAGCTATGTGTAAGTGAAGTATCATGTGCAAATACAAAATGAGGACCGCGTGGAAAAGATCTAGTAGTACATCACAAACTAAATAAGTATGTGTCAACAATAACAATATAGGAAGCATTTTGGGGTATAACAGTTGGAGTTTTCTATGTGAGAGAAAGAAATAATGTTCTGGTGAGGACTGAGATGAAGTACTATATCCCATTTGGAAGTCACATATTAAAGGAGAGGAATGGAGGAGGCTACAAAAAGCTGGTAGCAAGGTCAGGAGGACAGAGTTTCCAGGTCTCACAAAATGAATACCCAGTGTCACAGTGCAGCAAGTAGCACTTGAGATTTTGCACAAAGCTATCCCATTGCCAACATTGGGAAACCAGTGACTCATAGCAGACTGTAGTGTTGTCTGGACTTGCTCACCCCCTTCTGCTGTCTTCTGCCTCTTGCTTTCCCAATTATTATATGAAACAAAATAAGCAAGCGCTATCCTGGTAAGAAGTTGGCCAAACACAGGTTGCACCACTTCCACAGCTGTTCAAGTGGTTACTTGCAATAGCTATGTTTGCCAGTAAAGTCTGACTTTCCAAGCCAGAGCATCAAAGAGCAGGCTGGATCTGACAGCAGCAAACAGCCTGCAGATCTGAATGGGCTGGGTGCCAGCTACATCTCAGCAGGGGTTGCAACCAACACCAGTCCTGTGCACCAGCTGTCCAGATTGGTGAACAATGGTCTGCAACACACTCTTTCTTTGATCTTGTTAATATGGAATCAGGAGAAACTGCAAGCGATCTTGGTATGAGTCCTTTTGGGGAATCTTATACAAGCAAAAGTTTCTGTGGCTTCTTGTACATCTCTGACATTCAAGCAACACGATCTGGGAAGTCTCTGAAATGCAGATATCACCTTCCAAATACCCTCTTAGCTGCCAGTGAACACTGTGAAACTGAGGTTTGTCCATTTCCTGATGATCATGGCACTTCTTTTGACTCTAAACAACGTTGTCAAGTGAGTTTTCTGCTAGGGTAAGCTAAGCTAACCCTCAGTATACATTTCTATAATGTTATCAGATGTGAAGTTTTTCCTTTGTTGTTTTCCCTCACAGGTTTGAAGCCTAGTCATCTCCTTTCAATCATTTCTCCCTTTCACTAACCTCTCTACGCTCTCCAGTCTGTCAAAGAATATATGTAGCAGGGCAGAGAGTTGCATGTGTTGATTCTTCAAATACTTTCCTGATAGTGTGCTGTAATTTCCAAAGAAGGAACTTCTGGTTCAGGAACTCTCCTTGCAGTTGTGTTCTCTATTGCTGTTCGGCTTATGGAGAGAAAATAAATAGGATAAAAGGGTGCAATGCTTTAGCACTGCTACAAGACAAATATTTTAGTGTACAGTTCTCCTCGGACTGTACTGACCTCAGCATTAGAAAAAGCAATCTTCTAGAAAGTTATCAACAGCACTGTCAGCATCCTACCACATCCGAGGTATGAGGATCCGAGGATGAGAAGGCACAGTGCCACAGTGTGGGATATTACGTACCTTGGCCCACATGTGCAGTGTCAAGATTAAAGCAGTACTACCACACACATGGTCAGGCTGGGCACAGGTCTGGAGTGGTTATTAAGAAACCATGGCTTTCACTGAGTTGCAGACACTCAATAATTTAGTTATCCTTTGAGTGACTTACAATCAGCAAAGTCTCCACAAGGTTGGCTAAGCTACTGCTACAGTATGAATTTCCCAGTTTTGTAGGGGGTTTACAAGAAAGAAGCTATAAACTAAAATAAACAGGAAGAGGTTTGCTGATCATTTTAAACTTTGGGAAAATTACATCTTATTTTAATCATAATGAAAAAAATTCCACCACAGATACACCATGTTACCACAGTAATATTTTTTGTTCTGACTTTTTGTTAGAAAAAACTGCTAATAAACACAAAATTACTTTCCTAGAATTTTGATAAAATCATACATGGCCTTACTGAGTACCACATGTGAGTAATATTTCAGTTATCCCACTGATGTCACTGAGATGGAATTAGAAGTGCTGAAATTTTCAGTGATGGATATTTCACTGCAGCTGTGAGCAATGTGTTCCTCAGAAACTAAATTTCCTGGGGCAATGTTAAACCCTTGGACTTGCATCTTATTTGTAAAATAATACTATTTAAAACTATGATCAAAAGAGATCTACCCAAGAAACTTAGCGTTGTGTGTATTTCGGTATATAAATTAATATCATAAATTATAAATAAATGTTCTTTTTGCACATATATGACTGCATGTCATACAAAATAAACAATAAAGTATGTTAAAATAAAATCAACAAGAAGAGAGCATTCAAAGTTAAAACTAAATGTGATTGCCAGAAAAAATGGCCATAGCTAAGTATAAAGTGGTAGAATTTTGTTAAAAATGTTTAGGTATAGCCGCCTGACTTCTTGCATTTTAAATCTCTTGAACTTATTCTACCGCTTTCCAAATACTTCATTCTCTAATTTTCTCAAACAGATAAAGTTAAGTGTATAATTAATTATAAAATATGTAAAAGCAGTTCACAAAAATGAATAATTCTACCAGGGAAGCTACTTTGCAAAAGCAAACAATCCTTTGTTGTCATCTTTATTTAGGAGCATACACTGATCTCCAGAGCTGGAATGGACTATTGAAAAATGACGATGATTCAAAGAGCTCTCGAGTATGTATTTAAGAAGGAGGTTTGAACACAGAACTGTAAGCCCAGTAGGATGGATGGTGAAAAGCCTTTCTGACCCTTCATGAACTAGATTTGAGTGTTAAACTTGTAACAAAGCTGACCTGAATACAGTCGATGGGGAAAGTCATTATAGCTGCAAGCATTCTGAGCATGTTTCCCTAAGCTGTCTCTGGCACTACTCCCTCAGCAGAGCAGGTGTGTCTGAATAGTCTTTTGCCTGTGGCCTGAGGACCTTTCCATGCCCACAAACAACTTTTCAAGTTGTCAGGGTGAGGTAGTGGAGAGCAAACAGAGTAAGTATCCCTGCAAATGGTTCCCCACACCATTTTCTCAAGCAGCTGTGGCTTCAGATTTTCCCATCTAGCACACTGCCTGCTCAGACCTGCCCCAACTACCCTTTCCATGTTATGAGCACAGCTGCTTGTGGTGCCTTAGATTAAGCCAGATCATTACTTTTTGGTTAGAGTTATTTTTAACCTGGCTGTGTTCATTTGTTTGGTTTGTCATTTGGCCCCACAAATAATGCCAGCTGCCATAATATGAACCAGTGGCAAGGCATTAGGGGTCCTGGATACACCTTAAATGGTTGTTATCACTGAAAAGAGCATGTCAAACACATTGCGGCCTACAGAGTATCATTTAATGTGGTGGTAAATCCAGTCTTGGTGCACCGAGTCGGAGTCTAGAAACATAATAGTCCCTTGAACTTAAAAAACCTCAGTCTGCCTCTTCAAATGAATTAAATATTTTTTCCATAGACATCTTTGATCTTGAAGCTTTGCTGTCTCAAATGTTGTCTACCCTGGTTTTGCTTTATGCAAGATCAGACTGGATTGATCTGTAGCTCAAACAAAGCTAGTATAAGATCCTAAAGGCAGCATTAAAAATCCTGCTGTCCAGTTTGGCAGAATGCAGTTGTGTATTCAAACCTGATCTGTCTCCAATGTGCACTTCCATTTACTCCAGTAATGCAAAGGTGTGGTATTAATGATCATGGAACCCGCAGTACAAGAAAAACAAGCTCATTTTCATAAGCCTGGCAGACATTCATGATGCCAGTAAGTAATGTATAGGGGCTCGAAATTTGAAAAATAGTTGAAAACAAACCTGACAGCATGCATCAGTACTTATACTTTAAATTCTTCCATTTCTAGTGCTGTCTAAAACTTGTCTAAAGCCACAAAGTTTGCATGCATGTTACAGTTCTTTAATGCATGATTTTGTCCTGGTTTCTTGATTTGAATGCTCAGACACCCATTTGTATATTGCAATCATATATACACATAAATATATTTTATATGTACTTTAGCTTTCTGTGCACACGATATTTAACTTCATGTACTGCATGTGTTTTTGTCACAAGTACAGTAGGTTCCAAGCACAGCTAGTGCAGCTTTCAACTGAGAATCTCTGGCAGCCTCAGGCTCAACAGCCTGGCAGGAAAACCTGCAAATCCTGCTGCACCCCATGGATTTCCGTGATTTGCAGTGTTGATAGAAACATCCTCCTTGCTGAGGCGTTAGAAGTTCCCAGATGAGAAACCCGTGTTTCACTCTTCCAAACTCACCAAATTGTTATACAACTGCAACTTTGAGTCTCTTTGATGCTAAACTTGGAATATGTGTTGTTGCCACACATACAGTAAAAAAAACCAAAACGAACCATCAAGTAAGGAGGATAACACTGCAGCTAATGGGTGTTTTATTGCATGGTTTAAAAGAGGCTGGCATTTCTCCACATGAAAGTAAAGGCTAGGTATTTCTCATCATCAGAAAGATGCTGTTCTGTCCCACAATTAATAGTGTTATCTAATATTGTCTACCAGTGACCTTAACACAGTCCTACAGCTGCTATGGATTTGGTAAATTATTTTGGGAATGTATTTGGTCCATTCTAGTGAATTAAGTAGAGTGCTCAATAGACTGTATCATTAAATCTGACATGGTGGTTTGGGGTTTTTTGGGTTTTTTGTAACTGATCTGTCATAGATCAAATTTTCAGCTGGAAGATCAAATTTTCACCTGGAAACTTCAGTAAAGACCAACAAAGGGTCTGGTGAAAAATGTCCTGTAGGATCATAGAATCAGAATATCCTGAGCTGGAAGGGACCCACAAGGATCATCAAAGTCCAGCTTCTGATGCCAAGGTTTGCATTCTTTGTTTTAATTTGTGGCCTTGAAGAATGGGTAAAATTAGTGTTTTATATATATTTATAATTAGTAAAGACTGTAAACACAACAGAGGACAGCAAATAATAAACACAACTTGCAGATATTAGAAATAGAGACAAGATACAATTTAGGCCTCCATTCTGCAAACAATTATAGAGCTGTTTAATTTTAGGAGAGTGAGTGGTCTTTTAATTTCAGCAGTCTACTCCTATATCTGACATCACAAAAGACATGACCACGGTGTTTTCTGGAGATTATTTATGCAACACGTAAAATCCATATATATAGTGAAGTGTAGTTTGAAAATTAGATTGTAATAAAGGAGACTACTTAGAATGCAAGAAAATTCAGGCAAAAGTAGGTGTACAAGGGACAGACCAGAGAAGTGCCCTACTTTAGCCGACCATGCAGCCCAGGGGGAAGATTGGACTCTGTTTCGCCCAACAGGACATTCGGCACTTTCATTAAGTTCATGTGGAGACGTGAGCGTGACAAGCCACTTAAGAAGCCTTTATATTTGCTTTTAAGAAAGAGGCAGAGCACTCCTATGTTACATTGAATAATAATTCTAACTGGGCTTTTATAAGGTATTTATCTGCTATTTATTTGCTTTTTGAGGTGCCCTTCGACTGAAAGGTCATAAGAAGCTTTCAGGAGCCCTTTCCAATGCATAGCAGTAATTAGAGCTGCAAGAGGAGCCGCCCGATTAGCTCTTACTTCCCCGGGGTGGGGGCCACGGAGGTTGCCGGGGCACTGGGGGCGAGCGGGGTTGCGCGTTGCCGGTGCCAGCCCACTCACCGAGGAGATGTCGCGATCCCTGCGGTGTCCTCCGGGGGCAGAGGAGTCCGGCCGCGCCCTTACTAAAGTCCACGGGGTATCTGTTGCGTGTTACTGACAGAATAAGAAAACACTTAAATGAAATGTTCGGCCAGACAGAATAGGTAGGCAATAAAGGTACTTTATTGCAAGTACCAAGCACTTTTTCCTTTCCTTTTTGAAAATAATTCTGTTTGTACAATTAAACACACTTCAGGTATTAACTACTTTTGATTTTGCAAATCCACTACTTAAAAGCTGATTAATCAGCATTTTAAATGGCACTAATCCTTGCAGAAAGCCCCTTGGTAATTACTTTTTAAGAACATCACTGGTAGATTCAAGTCCGTTTATTCCTCTGAGCTCAGCACGGCAAAAAGCTTTTAGTATAGCGAAATGCTTGCACCTTTTTGTGTTAGCTAAAAGAGGTAATGAAGATGTGTTTTAACAAAACGAATGAGAGACCTGTTGTGAAGTCTCAAGATGTTTATTGCCTAAGAAAGGGAGAAATAAAACCCCTTTTAACACTTTTTAGGTGTTATTTCATTTTAAAATTATTTTAGGATGTCTACAAAATATTGAAAGGAAAGAGAATGAGAGAATTAGACCCATAAAAATTTTGAAGCCAATGGCCTGATTGTCAGTATTAGGATTTTAAAAAGAGGTCAACTTCTAATTTTTTTTTTCCTTAAGGAGTATAGCAAAATATAGTTTAAACAACTGTATTTACGTACCTAAAGAAGCATGGTAAAACCAACTGCACTTGAGGACTGCCAGGGATTGGCCATGGCAGGTTTAAAGGGAACCTCTACTAAGAGTTATTGAGGGAAAAGATTATTATGAAAAATGATCGTATCTCTGGTTGTGCTGGTGGGAAATTGCCAAGGAATATATTAATCAAATGTTTCACTTTCTTCCACTCTACCATTAAAAGGAAAGGACTTTATTTAGGGGAACAAAGTTTTGCATTTAAGTAATGAAAAAAGAGCACACAAACTTTTGTTAAGAGAATCGTTTAAACAAAAAAACCCACAAAGTCACAACCACCCACCCCAAAAATAAAGCAAAGCAAAAAACCCCACTCCAACCAACCAACCAAACATAAAACCAAACCACAGTGCAAATGCAACAATGGCTACCAGTAAGGAACTTGCAGTGCTTGAGTTCTAGCTAGTTTATTTCCTTGGTTTTTGACCAAATGTCCTATCCATCAGACAGTGGACAATGCCTGTGAAACAATCAGAAAACAGATCACAAACCAACCCCTGCACTTGGACTAGGAATTGGCAGATGCCCGTTTACTTCACTCAGGTTTTGTGACTGCACAGACTTCTGAAAGGACAGAATTCATGGAAGGACTAAGGCTTTAGCATCTGATTTCATAGGAACTTGTCAAGGCTGGACAAAATATGTCTTTTGCCTTCTGAATGAAATAAGTGAGAAAAGTAACTTCCTTTGCTGTTTCTGAGCTGGAATTTGGTACCTGAGACACTAAGACATTTTTTTCAAACTAAACTAGACCCATTCCCATTGCCTGCAGAATAAATGTGGTAATTTTCAAGACAAGTCAAAGATATAAAACAGCTTTAAAAAGAGCTTTGCAGATAGTCTATTGCCTCTTAAAAATAAACACGTAATAAAATAATAACTAATAAATATGTATTAATTACCTCATAACTGTATACTAAATCAGGTCTTTCAGTGCAGTGACATGGAGCTGTCTGGGAATCACATTGCCTGTGGAAGTGTGAGTTCTTTTTTGCAATAATGTTGTCAAATGTCAGTAAAAATAGAAGGTTGTGCTTTGTTTGTGTCTCGACAAAGGTAGGTATTTTGTGATTCTTTGATTCACAGGAATGAGGAAAGCTGGGGTCCAATTTAGACCCAATTCTTACTAGCTGCCACATAATAAGAAGGCCAGCAGCTCTGGTTTGTGGCCAGGTAGAGTGAAAGTGAAGTTACTGTGCCTCAGGCTTTGAAGCAGGCATTAACTCTTCTTTGGATTTCCAGTTGCAAGTGTTAGGGGTATTCAGGGGAAGCTCTTGTTACTAGCAGATGGACTCCTTCTCCTTCTGCTTTTCTTCTCCAAAACTGTGTTATCCAAAGGCAGGAGCTTCTGCAGAGTGGAGAGACATAAGTTCATGGAAAGACTAGAGATGTCTGTAGACAAATCCAATAATTCTCAGTTTTCTCTCTCCCTTACATAAGCAGCAAGGACTGTCTTACCATCAGGCAAAATGGATGTTACAAGTTGAACAAAATTTAATGTAGAGAAAAATAAAATCTGTATTTGGAAAATTATTTGGAAAGGGAACTACTGATGTCCCCCCCCTTCCTTCCCTCCCTCTCTCTCCCAAAAAAACCTTAAAAACAAAACAAAACAAAAAAAAAACAACAAAAAACAACAACCAAAAAAACCCCACATCTAAAGGTGATGTATAGAATGAAGTCACTCTCAGAAAAAAAGACAGCTGAATTAAGATAATCAAGGATAGCGTTAACCTGGTAAATTCAGCTTCCATTCAGTCACAGAATAGCCTGAGCACAGAATTCTAGCATGAGAATCAAAATTCATTTTCCACTGTCTTCAAATATATTGTTGAGTAAGTGACTTAGGCCCATAGAAGCAATCAGGTACCTTAAATTGTTCCTAATCCCAAGACTACTGTCACCAAAGTCCTGCCTGAGTTTAGGTTGCTGGAGATCCCTAGTGCTCATTCCACACTGCCTGGAGCAACATGCTAAGAATAGTTACTTATTTTACAAGCAGTTAATTCATCAAGTGAGGATTCAGAGATTCTTAAAGAATATGCTTGTAGACAAACATCTGCAGCCAACATTTGGGAAATTTGTAGTGGCTTTCTTAGCCACCTCACTATATTTGTCAGTACTCCCTTCACTGATTTCCTCATTTGGTTACTGTGAATCTGCTTCAATGTAACGTAAACGCTAATACATATATAATAACTTGCTCTGTCTTAATAAGGAATGCTTTCACACTACTTGTTTTCACTTCTGGATGAAGAAGGAAAAGTACTAGCTGCTTCCAACGTGACCATCAGAACAGTCTTGTGGATTATTGACAGACCCAGGGAAAATCCTCTCTTAGCACTAGCAGAGAGCAAGAAGTCTGGATTGGAGGTGTTTCCAGGATGATAGTTTTGGCGAATGCACAACTTAATACTTTTTTTCAGAAAATATGAACAGTCTTCATTGCATATTTTTTATAACTTCTCTCCACTGAGACAGTGTGAGCTCAGCCTGTACTTCATGAATAGCTCTGTTACAAGGGAACTTCTGTTCACACCTTAGGAAGCAACTAATGAGCAGTTCCAGGGCATATCCCTTGATTTGAGTTGTATGTACAGGTTCCTTTAGTAACTATTTTGTGTTTTCTGTGAAAGCTTTCTTGACCTGCTGGAGACAGACTTTAACAGTGCACAGATGTTTCAGGAATCTATCCTTTCCCTTCACATCATCATGGTTGTACTAGTCTTCTCTATGTGATTGTTTGGGTTTTATTTAATGTAATCTCTGGATTCCTGTTGATATTGTTTACTATTATGTGATGTTTGCCAATCTTGGAGAAAAATCAGAAGCACTGGGTGTCACTGACCAATGAGATTCTTGTTAAGTTCAGATCCTGGCATATCCATGACATAAGTGCATATGACAAGGTCACTGATTACTCTTCATTGCTTGCCTTGCCTATTGCAGGGCAATCTGCTATGTGTCATCCATGCACTTTGTTCCAATGCAGTTTGGGTTTTGCATTCTCCCACTTCTTGAGGGCTGTACTCAGATCCACTGACCTGACTACATGGGCTTTGGATCGTCATCCCCTATATTTTACTGCTTTTTTTGTTCTGTCATTCATTTTTCTGCTAGTGTGAAACAAAAATACTGTTCTTTGATGCATTTTTTTCTGAGGTCTTTCATTGTATGCTTGGTAACTACTGTGATGCTCTAGGATGTCTTGTGGCTCTGTCTTCATTTGCTTACAAAGCACCTATTAGATGATAATTTGTGCTGAAGTTCCCAGTTGACACTGATTTGTGTTCTACCGTGGGGCATGGAGGCCTGTTGTCTCAGCAAGTCAGGTTTGTTACACATCTTTCAAAGATCAAAAGAGTCTCTGCCTGAATTTGTAAGCGAGACTTAGTGCACACAAGTAGAAATGGTGATAGGGAAGTGTAAAGAAGAAATAAGAAGCTCTTGGTCAGAGTGGTGTTAGGTCACAACACAAATAGAGCAACCAGTTGATAGGCTTTATAAGCAATACAGACATCTTTGCCTGTGACTTTAGTTTTGCCCTCCATTCAGTGCACTTCATAGAAAATGGAGTATTAATCTGCTGCTATCTTGTAATTCCTCTAACTTTTAATAATTAAAAGATATATTACAGATCTCCTAGTTCTGTTGATTGCTTGACTAGGGATAATATTTCATAAATCTGTGTATGCTACTGGTTTAGCATTTCTGCTTGTGATGGGCCTCAGCTTATCTCAAACATGTGATGCAAGCTTTTCTGCTAACTTCCAAATCCTATGGAGTGACTGCTTTATCCTGCCTTTTTAAACAAATCTCCATCTTATGGCTTTATCCATAATAGGGACTAACTTCCTGAGGTGTTTTCTTCTGAGATATGGCTACCTCTGGAGTATGAACTTTTCTACACTCTGCCATTCTCAGCACTTTCAATAGATAAACAAAGTATTTTATTTTGGAGATATTTTCTGCTTTTTAGAGCTGCAAGAATGCTTGTCTCCAGAAGGCATGCTTTGATGTGTATCTCTGTCATTAGTAATGCTTTTAGTGAGTTGTTCCTTAGCCTTGCAGTAGCATCTTAGTAACGTGAATTGCAGCTTGTGGTGGTTTCTTTGTGATGGTTAATGATGACGAGACCATGCATCCCAGTAACCCATCCCTTTCCAGAGAACATGAACTTGGGTTTTCATGCAGTGCTAATACTGCTCTAGAGAGTGCAATTCTAGATGTCCTGTACATTGGGAACATTTTCCCTCTCATTAAAGATCTGAAATTATAGGATATTTTCTGAAAATCATCTAAAAATCCTAAAGATATAAAAATCCTGGATTAGGTCTATCAGTGACCTCATCACTGGTTGCATTGCTGCTTTCTAAGTTCTTAATATGACATTAAGATATAATGGAGTTCTGGTTTTCATACTTTTAATATAGGTAATTTTTTTCCTGTCTTTCTTTTGCATTCCACAGTATGGAGTCGTACCATCCTAGTCAAGACATTTGCAGTCAGTCTGTCTCTGTCTTGAGTTTCTTTATCCTTGCATGTTCTCTAGGAATAATTTCAAATTGGAATTTGAGGAAGGAAAGTTGGGTCTTTGATTGAAAAAACTTGTGTTATTTTCTTAGATAGATTAAGAAATCATCTCATTTCAAACCAGTAATATTTGTTAATGTCATCACTTCCAGACTGGTCCATACTACTTTATTCTTACATAAATTATGTCTTTATAACAAATACTTTATAATCTTCTAGAATATGAACTGCTTCTGACAGAAAGTCAGGAGTACCAAATACAGTGAAACTTTTGAATTCTGGAGTAAATATATGGTCCAGTTCCACAGGAAAGCAACAGAAGGGCCATTACAGAGGTGTATGAAACTGTCACATACAGCAGTAACAATTCCATTTTCCCTGTGGGATATGCTTCCAGGATTTTACTCTCTCTGGTGCTGGCTGTGGTTTCCAGATGGAACTTTATTATTATTATTATTAATATTATTATTAGTATTATTAGTAGTATTAGTATTAGTATTCACATTAGTATTAAATATATTTTTCTGGTTTTGTTGTTTCACTTAATGTAAAATTACTTATTCCAGAAAAGAAAATATATCTCTTTTGTTTTGTGGAAAACATAACAGTTCACATTTTAAGTTTGGAAACACTGAGCTTTTACTTGAACATGTTTAATGAAGGTGAATTTCTGATATTGGCAGAGAATAACTCTGAGGAAATGTCTTTCTCTCTGCAGTAAGGATTTAAATTGCCCAAGATACTCAACACTTTGAAAGTATCATTAGGGTTTCACTTTTCAGATTTCCATTTGTGCGAATATGAGAAAATGAAGGAATGCCTTTTTCAGGTTGGTTCCTTTGCAGAATTTCAGTGCCTCTTTGCTTCAGCTTGTTCTTTTAGCTCTGTTTGCCCTTGTAACTTAAAACCAGAAGGGAAGTGAATAGTTTGAAAGAAAGATATTTGCTTAACAGCTAGTGACTCCAGCTAAAAGATCTGCAGTGTCCCATTGCTCTCACACACTGAGTGAGGCAGCATGAGGTTTGATTGCAAAGCTTATAAAGGACTGTGTATTTCTTACTTTAAGTAGATACTTTTTTTGAGACTTCTGTGGTGATTTTGGTAATGTTTGGGTGCTTTATTCTACATTTTTCTATGAAAATGAAGTTCAGAGGATTGAGCAGTTACTCCATATTTTTGTCTGTCAGGTCATCAAGGGTTACGGTTGTCCTGTGCAGGGCCAGGAGCTTGACTCAATGATCTTTGTGGGTCACTTCCAAGTCAGATACTCTATCATCCTCTCCTATCATTTTGAACCTACTATCAGTTTTAACCAAGACATGGGTATTCAGTCCATAGAATTACGGCAGAAGTAGTCCAAAATTAATACCTCTGAAGTATGTACAGCATCAGTTGTCTTCTATTCATCCACAACACTTGCTCATGTAGTGTGAATGTAAACCACAGGTTTTTCTTTAAAAAATGACTGCAAAAATATCCTTTTGGGGCTCACTTTGTAGCTAAATCAAGTCAATTTATGAGCAATGTTTAATAGGGTTCTCCTGTGCTCATTCTACCTAGCATCAGGCAATCCAGTTGTAGTTAAACTTTCAGGTTTTGGGTATTTTCCCATTTTCTATAACTCCACTGCAGTTGCTATAGGAACAGAGAGTATGCTAATGTAGTCCAATTAAAAATATTTTAACCAGTTTCTTTTTTCTGAATTATTTTTATGGTAATACATTTCAGGTCCATTTGTTATAAGTCTTCTATTATTGTTACCATAACAGAATAAATCTGAATTATTCTAGTGTCAACAGTCTTCGGGTATGTTGTGGAAGAGACTTTTCCACCATAAAAGTCTGAGATTTGTAATTTTTTCATACAAAAGAGACCCTCAGTGGGTGGTTTTAGAGCAGATTTTTAACTGTTTGAAGTATTTAGTTTGGGTGTGATTCAAAGCTACAGTCTGAAAGTAGAAGCCTAACTTTGAACAGTTAATGTAACATCTTTAAAAGGTTATTCAAATCACCTACAGTGGCCTCCATTGTCATACAAGGAACATACCCATACAGTGCAAAATTCCCCATCCCAGGGGAGGTACCTGGGCGTTTGCACCTACACCTGAATATACATTGACCCATTGAACTTTGTGTTTTGTGGACTTCCCCCACCCCCAACGGACCATGGCTTTGACCAGCAAACATCAGAATTGCAACAATGAGCTCTTGCTGCTGGACCCATGGGTGGTGACTATATACTTTTCTACTCTTATCTTTTCTTTCTCTTTCTTCCTTCTCCCTTAAACATTTTCTTAACTGTTATTTTTATGCTTTTATATTGCTGCAGTTCTAATCAAAATGGCTACATTTTAAAATTTGCCAAGTACCTCATTCTACCTTAATGCTCTAAAGTTTGCAAAGTTTGTTATTGAACTTCCTAAGAATTTTGTTGTTTCTCCCGTGCATCATCCAGAGTGAACCAAATAATCTTCCCCCAAACTCACTGAGCAGACTGGGCCATAACAGTGTGCTCACTTCAACATGTGTGATCACATCCATACAATAGCATTGTTTCGTGCTGTACAGTGGGAAAACACCTACTTCCAGGTTTTTGGGTGCAAGTTTGTGTTGATTCTGCACATTTCAAAAGAGGAAAAGAGTTGCTCATACACTCTAGAGCAAAATCTGGTTCTTTGCTCCTGGAGTTGATGCCTTTCCTTGGTCTTATAATCAAGAACCAAACATGGTTAGAAGGGAAAAAAGGGATTTTACCTTGGTATTTATTTTAAGGATCCTTGGTGCACTCCGTCCAGGTGGAGCACGCTGGAATGCACATCCAAATGCACACTGAAATGCACACTGAAATGCACCCCTGTGAGCACCCCCTGAAATGCACACCCATAATAGTTTGGGTATAACACTATAGGCCTTACCAATTAGTGTACCTATCAAAGATTGCCCAATGAGAGGCTGCGCGAACCCCCCTCTCCGAGGAACTTTCCGCCTGTATCTTAGTTTACAAAACGTGTTCCAGAGAAGACCTTGGTGTCTGAGGCTTCTGAGATGTTTGGTCTCCTGGCTTAACGGAATACTGGGTCTATGCTAGTTATCAAACCTGAAGAATTAGAAGTATGTGGGCTAAAAGGCCCTTAAGAATACATAAAAGTTAGATAAAAGAGTATATAGAGGTGGTATATATAAAAAGCAAAAAAAAGCATCATGGCATCAGAGTAATAACAGAATGGCTTGTGTTTATAAATTATTGTTCGGAAAAGTGTTGCTATAAAGATTAAGCCACATGCGGTCTGAATAATGTTCTGCACATACTAAACCACCCCATGGGCTAGTTAAGGAAAACTGGTCATCCGTTCGAAGAACACATTATTTTGATGTAGAAGATTCACTGGTAGGAATGAAAAAGAGGTAAATAGTTACCCAATTGATTTATTTAATCATAGATTTTTTTACATTTCTCCTGATTAAAATGAGGATCATCAATTAAATGGGTTAATGATTAAAATAGGTTAATCATCGGCCTTGAAAAGTAATTAGAATACAGAATCATAAAGAATTTAAGGAAAAAATGATGGAAAGGAATTATTTCTATTATCTCTTCTGAAATCTTCATCTATTTCTCTGTTATATTCCAGTTTTCATTACGTATTTTTGTCTGGAGTAAGTTCACTTGACTGTATATCTCTATATTCTCCTCACTGAAATAATAAAACTCAGAAATATTGGAGACCAAATTCATCATTCACTTGCCCAGTCCATTTATGTGGCAATCTCACAACATTGTGTAGTTACGGGTAAACAAACAAGCTCCTCTCTAGGTAAAATCGTAAGTTCAATAAAGCTTGTGTTTCAAAATAAATGATGTGTAAATCTTTTTAAAGCTTCTTAATTTAATGTGGGTTTAGTTAGTTAATGGCTTCAATAGTAAAAAAGAGCTAAATATATGTAGCAAAACTAGTTAATGTGAATTTGTGTATACTTTTGGAAAGCAGCTTTGGAAATATGGAGTATATCATAACTAAAATCATGTCACATCATTTTCTCTGAAAACGAAAATCTTAAAAAACCTCGAAGCATAGTAGTTCCATCTCCCTGAATAAAATAGGCTTAATCTCTATCTCTGAACATCCTTTATTTGGTATAACCCTAAGGAGTGGTCTGTGGAGCTTTTCCTGTATTCTTCGTCTCAGGAGCAGTACAGTTGTGATGAGATACAGTCAGCTGTGTCATTGAAACTGTCTGGACCCTGCATTGTGAACTGGAGTAAAGGATTTAACCATTGAAAAAAATGTTGAAATGGTAAAATAAAGAAACCTCTCCTTATATTCTGTACTGGTTTTCCATCTTAATTTCTAGTCCATAATCTACCATAAATCTCCTGCATTTGTCTTTCCCACCATCCATCTCTGATGTCAGCATGACCCTATCTTCCTGCATGATATTACTAAGCTTCTTTACTTATCTGCTGCCAGAAAATAACATCGTGGTTAGCTTCTGAATGGTAGAACCTCTTAAGACGTCCTTTGTATGCATTTCATTCTGGATGATGCTTGTGGGCTCCCCTGCATTCCCTTTGGTTTCAGCTACTGCACTGTTTTCTTTCAGAATATTGAAAGATAATGTCTGACTGCAGCCCTCTTGACTTGGGGAAGATTTCAGTTCATGGAGTTTCCTAGTTATTCCAGATCCAATGTCAGAGAAACGTTGAAGTCACAAACTCTTCAAGACCCAATTTGCAGACAGATAATGGAAAAACAAGTGAAAGTAAACCAAGCTGGATTTATCCTTCTGATTAATGTACATTGACTGTCAACTGGACTGAAAGACCATTCACTTTATCAAATGGATTTTCACAACTTCTAGCAGTTGTCATTACAACAGGTACAAAAGTACTTGGACTTCTAAAGTTTTCCCACCTGTCAAAGACCTTACTGGCAATAGTGAGAATGGGTATCTGAACTATATTGATAACTTCTTCACTTTCTTTCAGCCCTTTAAGATTTTGAAAATCTGAGTTCAAATATTCCAGTAAAATGTGTTTATCTACTTGCTTATTAGCTTATATTCTTGTACACTGGCAAAAATAAATATTATTTTCAGCACTTTGAAAGGAAATGGGATGTGTAAAGAGTTGTTTCAACTTTCAGTGTTTTCAGTGTTTGGAATTATTTTCAGGACCAGAAAGGCATACATAGAGGTGCTACCCCAGATAAATATCTGTGTCTAAACTCCATGTCAAATATTCCGAGTACCCGGAGAATATTGAAAAGACTCTTGTTCTTTCTAGTAATATAAATTTACATTTCTTCCCAATGTAATGCAATAATGGTATTTTAGAGGAAGAACAATCAAAGATTCACTGATACTGAAAATGAACATGAAATATGAACTGACAAAGTCTGTTAAACAGATGATAGAGCAACCATATATTTTACTTAAATACTGTCACTGTATGTACTAGACTTCTGTGTTTAATTCATGGAAACATTAATTACAGTGCTAAACCTCTCCTGACAGGCAAAGTATAACAAGTCTTCAAATAATAAAACACACCTAATTTCATCTCAACCCCTTTTCTATAAGCAAATGCATGAGTGTGTCTCCAGAAATACACAATCTCATCTACATGGAAACCTAAATATTTAAAATTAGTATCACTATGGAGGGAGGGGCAGAGGGTTCACTATGGAGGGACTTGATCTACAGCTGCTGTTTAATACAAGCCAACTTAAATCTCATGCCAAAAATGTCTGGTGTTTGTTTTCTTTTGTGAAGGAGCAGATGATTGTCCAGATGATATCCAGATGATTAAAAGGAAGCTGAATCTGTATCCTATCAAAGCTCCTCTGAAGCTCATCCATAATTTCTCCTTTCTCCCACTGTACATACTTTCATGTGCAAAAAGCTTCAGACAAACCAAAGGCTATTGATTAAACAAAAGGAGTACAGTAGTATACCAACACTGAATTTCTACAGCAAATTGCTATGTCATCAATATCCAATACATTAAATATCTGCCTTGCAATGACAATTATCCTGTCTCCTATCCTGCTTCATAAATTACTCCAGAAAGAGCGGCTGATATAAAAATCTTTGTGGTCTAAGCCAACTTTTGTAGTATTTCCCTATGAACCAAATAATAGCATATTTGTAGAAATTTGTTTGCCAGGGACTGTTTTTAAAGACCGAAACCTCCAAATCTTGTTGTGTCAAAGACATGAGATTTCTGCTGTTGAGAAAAGATTTTTTTAAAATAATTTGAATATTATTTTTAGGGACTATGATATTAATTTAGCACCTTAGAATACCCCCTGCATATCTTCTGTGCAGAATAAGCATGTCGGTTATATTTTTAGTTTATGTTGTAACAAATTCTACTTTAGAGGTCTATGTAACTTACAAGATACAATTTTGTCCAAGTTTATTCTTCTTCAGTGTGAATAACTGCACTATTGCCTTCTTTACTGAAGTAGGGAATTTTAGAGCATAGTTCATCTCACCTGTTTCAGACAGTTACTTTAAGATGGGATGAATCACTCTAGATTCTATTTATCATATACACAAGATTTCATGTTATTATAAAGACAGACAGTTCAATATAATCAAATAATAGATTGTAACACACATTGCATCCTATCTTCTATCACCTGACCTCACAGGAGAAGGAATATATACATTTTTCTTCAAAGAATTTTACAAGCATCTCTCATATGGATAAAGGCCAAGACAGCTGGGACTGTTCAGCCTGGAGAGGAGAGAGTGGGGTGTCTCATTAATGTGTACAAATATCTGAAGGGAAGGTACAAAGAAGAAGGAGTCTATCTCTTTTCAGTGGTGTTGAGTGATAGGACCAGAGGCAACAAACACAAACCGAAACTCAGGAGGATCCCTCTGAACTTCAGCACTTTTTATTGTGAGGGTGACGGAGCACTGGCAGAAGTTGCCCAGGGAAGTTGTGTACAACCAACTCTAGGCAGCCCTGCTTGAGGAGAAGGGTTGGACCAGACGACCTTCATAGGTCACTTCCAACCTCAGTCATTCTGTGACATTACATCTAGATTCTATTAATGATATTTACATAAGGATGTCACTGATTGAAGACTATTTAAATAATATGTAGGATCTTTGAGGGTGGAATTTTGCTTTACAGAAAGATGTATTACTTCTCAATTTATGTTCCTTCTGCTCTTACAAAAGAGGAGCAGCACACTTTCTCTTCCTCTTTCATGATCATTGATGGTTTGGTTGACTTCAGTGAGTTGTCTGACTTAAATGAACTGAGTTCTGCGTTCTGGATCATCAGCATGCTAAACCCATGGAGGAAAAAAAGAAATTTTTCTTCCTGTTTAGCTTCTTAAATCTGCTCACATGCATCATTGTGCATCAGTGGTATAAAGGAATTCACAGCAAATGGCAAAAAGTAGTTTCCCCTTCCTTTTGTTATTGTCGGCCATGTCAGACTTCATCCGAAGAAAAGGAATAGCAGAAGGAGCAACTGTTTAATTTTTCTACTTATTCAACTAGATTCTGTGGTCAACAGTGCTGATGGCAGCATATGCATCAGCAATTTACTGTACCCACTTGCAAAAGAGCTTGATCTTCTCAGCAGTACTGTCTTGGCTTAACATCTCAGTCTCGACCTACGTACTCCAAATTGCAGCCGAGGTTGTCTGGAATCTTCTTAGAAAAGTCATTTGCAAACTTCATTCACTACCTTCTCTAAAAGTAAGGTGTCTGGTTTTGCATGATTTCAGAATGAAACCAAGCGAAACTCAGTGGTAGGGATTTCATTTTTCCTAGACCTCCTGGTGCATGTGGATCTGTAGCGGGGAGCTGGGCCGGTGGTGCAGGGAGCCACACAGAGCAGAGCAGGACTGCATGGAGCAAGCCAATGAACCAAATAGACAGCTCAAGTCTTGCAAAGAGAAACTGCAACTTCACAGGCAATTTAGCTGGTACAATTTATTCTAATTTATTACAGTAAACTACATGCTAGCAAATGTTAACAGATCAGGGCAGATTTACGTCAGAGAAGACTACTGTGCTAATGAATGGCCCCCTCATTAGCATTGTCTGGAGCAGCACATGCTCTCTCTCAGCCTCTCCTTAGCACATTTTCCCATTACCATCACAGCAGAAGCAAGCCTTTCTCATCCTGTAATCTCTGACCGGGAGGAGCCTTGTTTGGAAGGTAGGGAAGGGAACTGGCAGATGGCTATTTGTATGAACTGCAGCTCCAGTCATTGCTGTTGGGCATTTACTTGAAGAAGCACAGGAATTACTGGGTACTGAGCACCTCTCAAAATCAATATCCAAGTCATGGTTGCTGGTAGAGTGGTTGTTGGGTAGTTTGTCCGTGTTGCATTGCTGTTAACTGACTATGACTATCAACTTTTCTACTCCTTTTTTTTTCTCTGTATACAAAATAGGATTCCTAACACTTGTCACAAAAAAAGATTTTTTCATTATTATGCATTTTTTTTCATTAGTACATGTGATATGTGAATTCGTGC
>VZTH01012674.1:3301-99461 GCA_013397815.1 Aleadryas rufinucha
AAGCAACTAATATAGAGGCAGGCTATGGCCCTAAAAGACAATTTTAAGACAAGTCTGCTGGTTAACAGTAGTTCAGAGCAGGAATACTAGAGATACAATGTGACTGTGATTTCAAGTAGAAATGCTTGGACATGGCTGAACCTGTAGAAAATCACTGACAAATGAAGAAATTCTGGATTGCTTCCTCAGATAGTATAAATCAGGGTGCAGCAAGCACTGTGCATCTGACCCATTATTATAAAGATTTTTTTTTTTTTTAGCTTACGACTCTTGATTTATTTTTGCAAAGATAAAACCACAGAAAGCATAAAAAAGAAAATACATCAATAGAAATATAACCACCTTAACACCGTGTTGTATCAAGCATCATATTGTAGTTACACTTCTCACTAAAATGCAGTCAGCTTTACATTTATCCACCACTGTTTTGAGTATTTCTTAGAGCAGACTCGTTTAAGCCTTGTGCAGAAATTGACCTCCTTTTGTCATCACTAATTATTATTATTTCCATTTTTTTTCCCCCAGGATTTGCTATTTACAGGGTTTTTCCTCAGGAACACATAGAATGGCCTGGGTTGAAAGGGATGCTGAAGATCATCTAGTTCCAGCCTTCACATCATGGTCAGTACCCCAGGTGGGGTCTCACCAGAGCAAAGTAGAGGGGGCAGAATTCCCTGCCTGGCCACACTGCCCATCTCTCCCCAAGGGTGCATAACTTTGACCTGCATTTGGCAGTAGTAATTTTCAGACATATGTAAGAATCTAAGTGCAGAAATAGAGAAAAAGGTTTTAGGGGCAAATGGAGCTCGTGTTGATGAGATATTAGTGGCAGATCACATATTCAGAACAACATTGGAAAAGCTGCTCACCACCTGAACTGAAATTATGTTTCTGAGTCCAGTCTTGTAGAACCTAAGTATTAGTTCTGGTTCTAAAAAAAATCCAAGTTGGGGAGAAGATGACTTGTCGGTTTTTTTATGTCATATTACTTGAAACCAATGAGTTATGAAAACATTGTAAGGCATCTTACAATGCTGCTTTCTATTTCATACATTCTATTGGAAAAGCAAAATAATATTTGATTTCTGTTCCTCTAAAATAATAAGTCACATGTATCAGTCTTCCTGAACCTTAAAGTAATTAGAGATGTGAGGATATTATATAAAAATATTTGATAAATTGCCCTTTCTTCTTATTTGNATTTTTTTCTTTTTTTTTTTTTTTTTTTTGGCCTTTGCCCCAGAGAGACTGCAGTGTACCTAAGACTGCAGCTCCTTTGGGAATTTATCCATAAATAAGGGCTTAGAAGATCAGCAGGAAACAGGTAAGTAATACGGTTGGGAATTACATTTCAAAAAGTTGGTTGGTTATTTGAAACTCTTATAAATTAACTATCAGTCAAATATAGTGTAATTTGAAGAAAAGGTAAGGGAGATAGAGGTAAAGAAACTGCTAAAACTTAGCAACAGTGGGAGATGAAAAAATACTGAATATAAAAATCTATCTCCAAACTCATACTTTGCATTTATGTAAATAAGATTTAGGCACAGAGAGTAAGAGGAAGGACAGTCACACCCAGCTGACAGTATGACCTTCTACCCCTACCTGACTTTTTGGAGTGAGATGCTTCTTACTGACTGCTGATGTTAGAACTTTTGAAGTCTGAAAAGTTTCCAGGCTCATGGACAGGTTTTGCCCTTTCTCAGTAACCATGATCAAATTGCTACCAAAATGCTTGACAGAGCAAATAGAAACAGGTAAACAACCCCAGTGTGCTTGCCAGTGGCTTCAGCCCTTACTGCCCCATGGGGAGAGTGAGGCAAGGCATGCCTGCGATCCAGTTCAGACTGGAATTGGATCTGAACATGGACTGAAACAATGCCAAAGTCCTTGTGTGACTGCATATTATCCTGACAAAAGATAGGCAGACTCATTGGAATATGACTATACTTGTGAGAATTTTACTAAAAAGTCTCAGGCTGACAATTAGACAGTGAGCAAAACAACAAGGAAAATCAGCACATGCCAAAAATAATGGCATTTCAATTCCCCTAATGGAAAGTGCAGCTTTCACATCACTGTATGATGCTGTCAGGAAAAAACAATCATCCTTTTTCTTTAGTGGAGTTCAGTAAGTGAAGCAAATTTGCTTTTTCTTTTCTACAAAGGACGTTTGTAATTTAATTGTGGTAGAATGATGTATGTCAACACAGAAACAAAAGAAGTTAGGAAATACAACTGGCTGATGTCAAAATGAGATGGAATGTGCAAAAATTGGCAGTATCAGGGTACAGACTGTTGAGGCACCATAAGGAAATATTGAGAGAGGAAAAACTAATTACAGAGAAATATACACCATCTTAAAGAAAAAGTCTGCTCACAGCCAATGCCTATTTCCTACCTGTTGGTTTTACTTACCTTTTTTATTTTATTTGCTTTTTATGCCAAACTCTTTCTAAAATGAGGAAGTGGAAGTGTGCAAAACTTTAATCATGTTAACCTGCAAATCATAAAAAAACCCTAGCCTTTGCTTTTAATAAAATACATCAGTATCTAAGACCAGTAAAACATGAAAATGTGTTAATTTTAACATTCATAATTTGGCTTCATGTATATATATACATNGCTTACGACTCTTGATTTATTTTTGCAAAGATAAAACCACAGAAAGCATAAAAAAGAAAATACATCAATAGAAATATAACCACCTTAACACCGTGTTGTATCAAGCATCATATTGTAGTTACACTTCTCACTAAAATGCAGTCAGCTTTACATTTATCCACCACTGTTTTGAGTATTTCTTAGAGCAGACTCGTTTAAGCCTTGTGCAGAAATTGACCTCCTTTTGTCATCACTAATTATTATTATTTCCATTTTTTTTCCCCCAGGATTTGCTATTTACAGGGTTTTTCCTCAGGAACACATAGAATGGCCTGGGTTGAAAGGGATGCTGAAGATCATCTAGTTCCAGCCTTCACATCATGGTCAGTACCCCAGGTGGGGTCTCACCAGAGCAAAGTAGAGGGGGCAGAATTCCCTGCCTGGCCACACTGCCCATCTCTCCCCAAGGGTGCATAACTTTGACCTGCATTTGGCAGTAGTAATTTTCAGACATATGTAAGAATCTAAGTGCAGAAATAGAGAAAAAGGTTTTAGGGGCAAATGGAGCTCGTGTTGATGAGATATTAGTGGCAGATCACATATTCAGAACAACATTGGAAAAGCTGCTCACCACCTGAACTGAAATTATGTTTCTGAGTCCAGTCTTGTAGAACCTAAGTATTAGTTCTGGTTCTAAAAAAAATCCAAGTTGGGGAGAAGATGACTTGTCGGTTTTTTTATGTCATATTACTTGAAACCAATGAGTTATGAAAACATTGTAAGGCATCTTACAATGCTGCTTTCTATTTCATACATTCTATTGGAAAAGCAAAATAATATTTGATTTCTGTTCCTCTAAAATAATAAGTCACATGTATCAGTCTTCCTGAACCTTAAAGTAATTAGAGATGTGAGGATATTATATAAAAATATTTGATAAATTGCCCTTTCTTCTTATTTGTTCTCAAATGAGCACTCCTTATGAGCCCTATTGTGTTTAAATTTAGAAAGAGGCTAGAAACTTCCATCTGAATTATGCTGTATTTAGTGCTAAAAGTACTGGCATTGTCAAAGATTAATATAAGGTTCCCTGAGTACAGAATTCATTGAACACATTTTTTAACATTATCTTAATCTCAAACACTGCCTTTTCATTTTGCATACAGTTCTTTCTATTTTATAACTGCAGTCACAAAAATCACTGGAAGTTACTTATACAACAATTCTACATATCCACACTAACCTCTTATAGATTCTTCTCTAAAAGTCCATCTTTCCAATGACCTGTGCAAAAGTGTTTTTCTGTAGTAGCAAGACATGTACTCAAGTAAATATCAGTATAAAGTTGCACGGAAAGGAGTTTGTCTAAGGAGGAATTTCAGCTTAGTAAAGGCATGTTTGACCAAATCTTTGTTGCTGTAGATGAAAGAGGAGTTGCCTGGAAAGAATAACTCCAAATAAACTTGTGAAGCGAGAGAAGGTATCACATTTATATTGTAGTGATTTCATAGTTCTCAAACCTATTTTGCATTTCTCTTCCATGATCTATCCAGCTTTTCATAACCTTTCGTCCTGGTTCTGCCCAGCACAGGGTTAATTTTTTGCAGTAGGTTTGGGGTCTTGTTGGAAGAACTACGTTTGGGACTTTCATCCCTAAACCATGACAGCCTATTTAAAAATTTGTGCATCTGAATGGGTCAGTCTCATAATTTCATCCTCAGGAAAAATGTCTTTATTTTGCTTTCATGCTATGTTGATAGTAGAACACTCACTATTTGTGTATACCGTAGCCATACTGTATACAGTTATACTGTAGGTATAACTCAAACCCAATCCATCAGGTAGATTTTATTGAACATTTGCTTTATTGGTTTTATTGTATTTGTAGCTTTTAGTCACTGTGTTTACATTATCAAATAGCTTACAACATCCAAATACATCTCTTCGCCTTTCTTCCTTAAAATTGTTATTTTGGCAAAGAATAAAACCACTTTGGTTTGAGAAAATGCATTTTCCATATAAGAATTAAATTTTCATCCTTCAAACTGTTTATGAGGTTATTCTTGCAAGATCTTTTTTATTATTTATATGGATTTCTCTAGTCCATCGTTATTTATCTTATCCTCTTTCAGTACTTTTTGTTTGTTTGTTTGGGGTTTGTGCCTCTCTTTGTGTGTGGGGGGGGGTTTGTTTTGTGGGGTATTTTTGCTTGGTTTTTGTTTGTTTGTTTGTTTGTTTGTTGGGGTTTTTAATGTTTCTATACAGTCAGCAAAATGTTATCATTCTTCTTCTTTTTTAGAGGTTTTATAATTCTCTTTAAGAAAACTTAGGTGCCAATTGCTCCAGCCCAATAATTAAAGAAATATTTTTATTCCTTTCACAATAAAGTACATTCCCTAAGAATAACTTAACTTCATATCACTGTGATATCAAATCATCCTCATTCATAAATACTTACAGGAGAAATATTTCCTTCTGTTTTATGTCTTCCCTTTCTGTCTGACAAATAACAAGTTTCTTCTTGAATACTGTAAACTCCTAAACTCCTTCTTCTTCTAGCTCTAGAGGTTTAGCTGAAATCCTTACCTCCCTTAGCAACTTTCATTTCTGAACCCATCTGCAACTGTTGCTGTTTGATGCCAGATTTCCTATTGCTTACATATCTCCCTTTAATTATATTAAATTTAAATTAATTATACAATAGTCTTTTAAATTGCTGATTCAATTCACAGCTGACCTGAAATGGCTTATCAGCAAAGTTTATTGATTTAATATTGAGAGGAGCTGGAATTCAATACACCTTGTATGTTTTCAGCAGGCACTTCTCCTTTACTTTATTCTCTTAAGAATTCAGGAAAGGGAATGAGGATTTCAGAATTCAATCTATTTTTGAAGAACACAATATGATCTGATGGAGTGATTAAGCAGCTAAGAAACAAAAAATAATTCAAACAGCTGGAGAAATTCATCCTAGGAAGGCATGTGGTAGATAGCCTCTTTTTCTTTTATGCACAGGCAGATCTCATGAAGCTGCTCTAATGAGTAAGGCTGAGAGAAAGACTGAAATTTAGCATTACATGGTATTTAAGTATTTAAAAGATGAAATAAAGACAAGGGGAAAATTAAATAACTAACCAAATTGATGATCTCTATATCCTAGTTAATGGAGTTAATAGGTGATTAAGAAAATTATATTATGGTTTAGTGGATTTGAAATGAAACAGTAATGCAGAAGATCTATGTTCTCCAAAACACAGTTTTTCCAGATTAAACTGGAGTCTTTGAACTGCAAATGTCTAAATGAGTGAAAAAGCAAAGATTAAAAATAGATGAATTTGAAAATGAAAACAGCAGAAACAATCTGTCATCTTGACCTGCCCAAAGGATTGGGGAAAGTAAGAAGAAAAAAATTAACAAATACCTCTTTAAAGAGAAGTTTATTAAAAATATTATGCCTGTATTCTTTGTTCTTGCAAAGAACAGTAAGCAGAGCACCTGTTGGCCTCCACAAAGCAATGATAATAAAGTTTCTTAATTACAGTAATACAGATAAGCTGTTACAGCTGCCTACACTGAATAAGTCTGATTTATAATTTACATAAGTATTGCTACTCCTTGATTGCAGTATGAAGATACAAAGGAAGCAGAATCCATAGAAACTGAGAGGAACCTTTGGGATTATAAAATTGAGTGCTTGTTTTGTGCTGCTAGGCTTGAAATTGATGTGCATGAAACCAGACATTCTTTTATAGTACTGAAAGATTATCACTCTTGATTTTCACAAGAGAGGAATAGACAAGATGATTGCAAAAAAAGAATGATTGATATTCTGAATGTCCCAACATAGCTGTTCACAAGTCCTCTCAAGAGCAAAGCATCCACAAGGCCTATTCTCAGGGTTACTTCTGTTTAAATGACAGTTTAATGGATAATAGCTGTGCAGGACATAACAGTCTCTTGCCTTTTCTCACCTGATTTAATAATAAATATTTTCAGTGTTATGATTCTTCTTTCTCAAATGCCTCTCCCTTTTTGGAGTTGTGATGCAGTGTACATAGTTGGCATACATTTCAGTAGGCTCTTGGACTTCTACAGAGTATATGCATATACATACATGCCTACACAGGCACACAGAGAAGAGATAGTCTCTTTCACTGATGCCTTGAAGTGGCTACCTGAACACAGAGGCTAGATAAGATTAAGAGAATAAAAGCAGGTATTTATTTGAAGGGCCTTCAGAGGTACACCTTGGGCAGTCAAAAACCTCCGAGGGGCTCCACTCAAGATGGACCACGGGTCATGGGCTTTTCACACTTTTATAAGTTTGGTCCATTTGCATATCAGGGTTAATTCTCCAATTACAACTTCAGGTAGTGATGTAATTACTCCAAGTTTGCTCCTCCTGTCAAAGGCTTTAGTTTACATATTTTGGGGCCTGGGACAACAAGGTGTGCTTGAGTTCAGGCCCAGAGAGAGTTTGTTATGTCTAACCAGCATGAGAGAAAAGTAGCTAACAGGCTGTATGAAGTTTCAGAGTTACATACTGAGAAGTACAGGATTTGAAAAATATAAAAGTTAAAGCCTAAGGCATCATCATGAGAGAATTTAAGCACATTCATCTCTTCAGCATTTTCTATTAGCAATATTAAGGATTTTGGTGCTCAGTGTGCTGCTATCTGTGAACACATTTTTGTGTACCCAGTTTTCCATGGGGTATTTAGTTACTTGAACACAGCTTTGTGAATTTTACATCTAAGCAAGAAATCAATCTTGAAGGTATGACAGTGGAAAGTATCACAGCATTTAATCCTTTCTTGGCATTTGATCCAAGACCTTCACAAAGTCATAGAGTGGGAATTACTGAGCTGTTTTAAGAGTCTCTCAGCCCAGCCTCTTGTATGCTCACAAGCTGTCTTACTGGGTAGTGATGCCATTTCCAGGTATAGGTATTTCCGTTTCCAATTATTATTTAAGTTTTTGTTGCGGTTTGAAGCTGGCTAAGCGCCAGGCACCCACGAACAAGCCCATCTATTTATTTTCCTCTGCTCTGAGTAGAGGAGGGGGAATTGAAAACTTCATTTTCATGAGCTGAGATAATGATTATTGAAAAAAACCCCAAACCACTTTAAGGCAAAACAAGCTCACAACTTAAACAGTATAAAGAATATTTATTATTAACAGAATTAAAAGTAAAAAGGGTAATGAGAACTAAAGCAAACCTTCAGAACACCTTTCTTTCCCAGTCCCTCCCTCTTTTCACTGATCGTGCAAGGAAACAAAACATGGGGTTTTGGTCAGTATTTCACTTTCTAAGAGTCTTTCTTCAGTATGCTTAAGGAAAAGAGTTTCTTCTGCTGTGCCGTGGGATCCTTCCCGTGGGAGATAGTTGTCTGCGAACTTTTCTAGCTTGGTTTTAACTGCCACAAGCAATAGTCTCACCCAAACCTGCTGCAATGTGAGTCCCTCCCATGGGCCAAGCAGTCTTCCCACAACTGCCTAGTGTGGGTCATTTTAGTTCATGGAGTTTAGTCTTTTAAGGATGAGCTGTTCTAGTTTGGAAGCAAAGGCTCTCTTCCTCTGTCTCTGGAAGCAAAGGGTCATCTCTCTCTGTCTGAGTTCCTCACTAGATAACAGCTTATCAGTATCCACCTGCTCCAGCGTGAGCACTCTTCACGGGCTGCATGTGGATCTCTGCACGCCCCCATGCACTTCATCAATTATAGGGACACAGTTTGTTGTATTACAGTCCTCACCACGGCCTGCAGGAGAATGTCACCTCTGGTGCTTGGAGCACCTCCTCCCTCTCCTTTTTTTTTCACTGACAGTGGTGCCACCATGTTGGTTTTCCTCATGAGTCCTTGTGGGAAACAGAGGAGTAGAAACTTCCATAGGCACTAATGAGTTTAATTTACAGCCCTGGGAAGAGCTTCGGTTGATGTAATGATAAAGGTATACAGACCTTAAGCAGAAGAATTATAAACCTGTGTTTCTATAGTTATAAGTCAGAATATGTATTGGGTGATATGGTGAAGGGTTTTTAAGTATAGTAATGTGATTTTATAGTTTAAGTTAAGAATTTAGATGTTGTAATAGAAGTATATGTGTATGTGAGCTAGCAAGTTATTGGTTGAGAAACAGACGCAATGCAGTAAAAAATACCAAAGGTGATAGGTTATAAAAATCAAAACAAAGCTTTGTGTTAATTGCTTATTGGACCAAAAAGTTATAAATTGCCATGTAACTTTGAAACTTGTGACTATCTTCAGTTATGGAGACTTGTTACTAAATCTACAGCCTCTGAGACTGATGCCTTATTTGATTTTCAAGTAATAAAACGTGAATAGCCTTGATGGTCCCATCTCTTTGGATCAGTCACCGGCAAGTCCTCACTTTTCCTTTTACTCTGACTTGGGAAAAAGTTGTGTCTGTAAGTTGCAGCTGACAGGTTGATCTTGTCTGGGCTCCACACTGGGGAATTGCTCTCAATATCTCTTGCTGCTGGCCACGTGTCCCTGCCAGCACAGCATGGCTGTCCCTGGCTGCATGGTTCTCACCAGTACCCCATGGGTGACTCTGGCCTTGGGACAGCCTCAGCCACATGGTCCTGGCCCTGGGAGGGCCTTGGCCATGCGGCCCCGACCCCGGGAGGGCCCTGGCCGTGCAGTCCTGGCCACGGGAAGGCCCCCTGTCAGGATGAGCCCTGGCAGATGCCTCACCACTCCTTGGGAGAAGAAAGAGAACTTCCCACAGTTTTTCCTTTCTTAAATATGTCATCACAGAGGTGTTACCAGCTTGTCTAATTGAGCTAGTAACCTGCCCATCGTCACAGCCTTCAGCAATTGGCTCTGTGCTGGACATAGAAGTTTTGAGCAGCTTTTCTCTCACCCACTAAAAACCAGGCTGTGTTAAACCAAAACAGATTTCTATCTAAGAATAATGCAATTTGAATAAAATATCTTTGCCCTGCGACTAACTGTGGAGTAAATAGTCTATAAATATTCTGTATTGCTGTTTCTCCTGAGGAATCTCTTGGTAGAGAGTTAATGGGAAGACCACCTTTCTCTGTGGTAGCTGCGGCAGTTCTCCTATGGGTAAAACAGCTGGAAAAGTGATCAGAGAGATGTCTCTGAGTAATTTATTTTGAGCTCTGTCCTGGCATGGAACTAGGTACCACAACTGCATTTCCAAGCTTTATACCTCATGATATCTTAAATCTCTCCAGGATACAGGTAATATAATGTTCATTAATAGTTCCTTCTTCTGTTTTCTATGTTCACAGGTAAATTGCTGAAAGTCTTCTTGATTTTCTTACAAAAATACAACAGACTAATTATATACAAAGAATTTTAAAATGAGAAGTGCATTCTGTGGAGGCAGAGGAATGAAATTGTTGTACCACTTGGGCTGGTGTAAAATTTTCAAGCATTATGAACAATTGCTTATGGGTATTTTTGTTTTTAAAGGAAAAATAAGAAAGCAAGGGGACAGTCAAGCAAGTGGAAGCAAGTGAAACTGCCTGCCACTAACAATTTCACTAGCATTATTATCATTTTAGTAAGAACTCCCAACTTCAAACGGGTAAGCAGATAAGCAGATTGAAAGGATCAAACAGCTGGACAACATTTGGAGAAGCATGTAGCAGCTTACATCCCTTAATAGTCCTGCAGAAGGCCATGAAGAAAAAGGAATAACTTTATTTACAATGAATTTCAACATTTAGATGTACCAGCTGGACTAAAAAGTGTGTCTAGACATGATCATTGCAGTCAGGATAGACCAGTCTAAAAGATGAACAAAGCTGGGTTCTTCCATTGTGTGGGAAAGCAGCTCAAAAGCCCTAAGAATACCTTGGAAAACACACTCCTCCAAAATACGTATTCCAGATTGGCAAGTGTAATACACCCCACTCTCACAGATTACTGAGTCATCTCTACGTCATCTGTGAGCTATTTATTATACAAATTCTAAAACACACATGATATGCTACAGAGTCAGTGTTTGTGCATGTCAGTTCATGCTTTATGCATTGCCTTCTAATGGGGCAGAACACTGAATCTGATGACTCAGCTATTGTACATTCACACAGTGAATTTTCAGTAGACAACATACTAGTGCTTTTATGCTCCAAGTACAAATACCATATAAGGATATTGACAGACTTCTGAGATACAAGTTTTACCAATAATTTCCATTAAATGGAAGAAAAAGTTAAACATACATTATCATGATCTGGTCCTAAAAGACATTGAGGAAATACATTAGACACACATCAGCTATTTTAATTACCAGTTTTAAAGCTTCACTAGTTCTTTTATACTTTGTGCTTAATGAGCTTTTATAACAGTTTTGTATTATCTCCAAATTAAATTTTTCTCTTTTTTTATAAGAAGTTATGAAGTAACTAAGATATTTTGTTTCCAACATACAACTGTTTTAAAAAATAATTCTTACCACAGTATTGTTCACCTGAATAGCTAATAAATAGGAAGAGCTTCTATCACAAGATCAGTATTTCTCACTTAGTTATTGTCAGCTCTTGAATGCAAATAAAAATGGTTTGATAATCTAAATTCCTGAGGAATTCAAAGATCTTATAAGCTAATGCCTTGAGAAGAGTTTGGGATACTGCAATATTAAAATATTCCTAATATTCATCTGAGATGACATGAATGCTTCTCTGCTGGGTAAAATTCTTCACAGTGTTTTTCTTTCATGTAATTTTTCCAATACCTGCTCAGGAACAAAGGCGAAGCTTTGCAGCAGAGATTTTCTCAGAGGTATTCTGCTCTTTAAATGGGAAGCAGTGATCCAAAGAATTTTGAAACACTAAAATGTCATGGAATGCAAATGGAGCATATGTATTCTAGGGCAGACCTCTGTCTCAGGGTTAGATAATGAGAAATTGCTAGTTTCTGATGGTACTGCTATTATATTTAATGATACATCACAGATAAATTTGTAAACCCACAGTAAAATCACAGAATATGCTGAGTTGGAAGGGACCAACAATGATCATTGAGTCCAGCTCCTGGCCCTGCGCAGCACCATCCCTGAGAGTCACACCATGTGCCTGAGAGCATTGTCCAAATACTTCTTGAACTCTGACAGACTTGCTACTGTGACCACTTCCCTGGGGAATCTGTTCCAGTGCCCAGACACGCTCTGGGTGAAAAACCTTTTCCTGATATCCAACCTAAACCTCCCCTGACACAACTTCATGCCATTTACTCAAGTCCTGTCACTGGTCACCACAGAAAGGAGATCATTGTCTGCCCCTCCTCTTCCCTCACAAGGAAGTTGTAGACCACGACGGAGTCTCCCTTCAGTCTCCACTTCTCCAGGCTGGACAGACCAAGTGACCTCAGCCACTCCTCATACGGCTTCTTCTCTAGACCCTTCATCATCCTCATGGCCCTCCTTTGGACACTCTCTAATAGCCGAATGGTTTTCTTATATTGTGGTGCCCAAAACTGCCCCCAGCACTCGAGGTGAGGCCACCCCAGCTCAGAGCAGAGTGGGACAATCCCCTCCCTTGCCCGGCTGGTGATGCTGTGCCTGATGCCCCCCAGGACACGCTTGGCCCTCCTGGCTGCCAGGGCACTGCTGGCTCATATTCAATTTGCCATTGACCAGGACCCCTACATCCTTTTCCACAGCTCTGCTGTCCAGCATCTCATTCCCCAGTCTTGTCCGTACATCCAGGGTTGCCCCATCCCCAGTGCAGAATCTGGCACTTGTTTTCATTAAACTTCATATGGTTTGCGGTTGCCCAGCCCTCAAATTTGTTGATGTAGCTCTGCAGGGCCTCTCTGCCCTTGAGGTGTCATTGACAAACTTATTTAGTGTGCCTTCAAGTCCTGTATCCAAGTCATTTTATGAAGATGTTGAAGAGCATTGCCCTTGGAATGGAATCCTGCGGAACCTCACTAGTTACAGGCCACCAGCCTGATGTTACCCTTTGTGCCTGACCCATGAGCCAGTAGCTCATCCGTGAGATGATGTGTTTGTCATGCTGGACGATGTGTTTGTCATGCTGGACAATTTGTCCAGGACACTGTGAGAGACAATATCAAAGGCTTTACTAAAATTCAGAAAGATGATTACATCAACTGCCTTCCCTTGATCAACATGATGGGGAACCTTGTCATGAAAGAAAATCAAGTTTGTCAAACAGGACTTTCCCCTCATGAACCTGTGCTGGCTATGACTGATGACTATGTAATATCATTTCTTTCAAAGCTACTACTCAAGATTTATTCAATGTCAGTGAGATAAAGAGTAAGATTTTAGTGAATTCCCAAAGGACTCCCTTGCCAAAATTACTTTCTGATGATTTTCATGTTATTATTTTATATTTTCTTGAAGCCTCTGGCAAAATCTAAACCAATGTCAGTTCTCCTATATCATAAGCACAGCCACAATGCATACCGTATGTAGGCCTAAAACTTGAAGATTGTTAAAATAAAATGATGTAAGAGGTTCTTAGGCTTACTAGAAGGGATCCAATGTCTTTACTGCTTAGTATTACTGCTTAGCCAATCAAATTTTGATTCCAGAAGTGAGTTAGATGCTAACAACTCTGCTTTGATTATTCCCAAAGGTAGTAAGCATCTAAGATCTTTCCCCCATGAAAAATTGTTGAAGCATCACAGGCCACATGTTCTTTCCATCCTGATATGCAATGAAATTTCCACTCCATGGGATATACTGTCTGGTAACTAATATGTTTTGGTTTCACTGCATAGCAAGGGAACATTGCTACTTCACTATAAAACACATATACATGAGAAGGGCTTGACTAGCTTCTCCCTGTTAAAGCTAGAGGAGACTTGCCCAAGAAATAAAGAGACTTCAATAACTGGCCTGATAGGAGTCAGATTTCTCTACGTGTTAGTGATCCATGTGGAAGTTACAATCCAGAAATCACATTTGGAGCTGATTATAGACTACCATAGGGGCCCATGAATAAACTTGCAAGAGCAAACATTGCTATGAATCCTATAGTAAAGGCAGCCAGGTAACTTCTGTGCCTCCTTCCACAACTCTTTTGTTCTACATTAGGAAGCTTTTGCATAAAAACTGGAAATAATCAGAATTAAACCAGAAGGGAAAAACAAATATTAGGCTTTCTTCAGGACTGCTTCACAACACCGGTAGAAATGCAAGTGTCTTCATCAATTTTATGTGGCATTTTTTGCTTCCATTTTCATTTGTCTCTTACATGAATTTTTGTCAAGAAGTTTTCAGTAACACCCATTCATATCATTACAATAAAGGCACAATAGCCATAAAAAATAAAAGTGATTCTGTGCTATTTTAGTTGCAAATACTACATTTCATCCCTGTATAATCAGTAGTTTTTTCTAATTCAAAGAATATCCTAACAAAACTCCTATTCCTGAGCTTGATGTTCAGAACTTTCCTGGTCTGCTTCAAAAATTAAATCATGGTCCAAAAATGTCAAATACAAAATTCAATCAATTACATTGGTATCCAAGACAATCCATTTTCTGTCTACATATTTCAGGTTCTTGGCTACTGTGACAGCAGTGACAACTGTAACATTTAAACAGTTTTTTCTTCAGTATGGTCAGAATAAGGTATAGAACAATTTATCTAAGGAGTACCTCTAATCTTCATGGTTTTTCCCACAAGCAAATAGTACAAATATGATCTAAGACACGTTTAGTCTTCTTTGGTTATCACTAAACTATATCACTGCAGTCAGAAACACACAGCTTTAAAACCAGAGGACTAACAGCAAAGTGAGGTTTATTTGAAAAGGCCCTTGAAAAGAACTGTGATTATTTGGGCTCATTAAATCTATTTTTTTACTATCTTTCTCTTAGATGAAGGCTTTTAAGACCCATTTATCTGGAAAATGAGATTTAATGTAATTGAAATAACCACCAGAACTACCAGCAATGAATCCTTTATGTTATCATCTTCATTTTGATTTCTTTAGCTCAAATGAAACAAATTGTCAAAGTTAGGGGACACAAGTGCTAACTTTTTCATTTAAATGGTTTATTTTTGTGATGAACAGAGCTGTCTGCAAGGCCCTTTTTTATGCACTGAGAAATGCAAATGGCAACAATAATGATGACTCTTCAGTAAAAACTATACCTCAAAAAACAAGATGAAGCATTTTGCTAATGTTCAAACTGTCATTGTTTCCAAAATGGTACCTGTTTATATCTTTCGAATCTTCTGCTCACTTTCACTTTTTTGCTATTATCATATAAAATAATAATAATACATAGAATGCAGAAATCAGAATTAACAAACAATCATAACATGATCTGGATCTGCTTCTGAGAAATGTCTTTTAGTTTCTTCCAGAGTTTCATTGTGTAAGAAACATTTTCTATTTTGATACCAAAAGTGCCATCTGTGCTTTCAGTCCTTCCCAGTTCTTGGTTTTTCTCTGAGCTGAAAAATTCATTTGCCATATATACATATATTGCTGTAGATAGATAGGTATGGATACGTATCAATGTATGCGGACTTCTCAACTCCTTTCTTTCCTGGTGTTTGAAATTCCACCTGCTGTGTCATCCACAAGAGGCAGGAAGGAGGGAGGCAGACTTAGTGAGAAGTGTAAAGACTGCAGACTTCAGTCTAGGAAAATATGGCTTCCAGCCTGGTGTTCTGTTATCTTTGTCTGACATACGGTGTCATGAATTCTTCCCAATTTTATGATTCTGTTGTCAAGACATAGTTAGTCAGCAATGCTGAGAGGGACCAATATATATATATGCCTCAACATATGTCACAAATGAGGTGAAGAAAAATTCCTATAAAAAAACTGTGTTGCCTTGTTCCCAGAGAGGCTTCACCTGGCAGCCAGTCAGGGCACAGAAAACTTCCATGATTAGACTGTGAGCAGCTCCCCCCGTCCCCCCACACATACGCTTGCTGGTGAGGGGGGCAGGTACCCGGATGCCCGTGAGGAATGCCCACCCAAAAACGAGCTCGCAAAGCCGAGTTGGGGGAGGAGTTTGGGAGTACATAAAGGCACCTAGCTGCAACACCACGAGGTCTTTTTGCTTTGGGTTGCTTGAAAGGTCAGCTTGGCTCCTTCTGCTCCCGCTTTCGTGCCTTCTTCCCTGTGGTCCTGCTTCCCTGCCCATGCCTGCTTTGCCCTGCTGTGCCAGTTCTGGGAACTAGCTTATCACCGTGGGGAGCTCGTGTTCTGCAGCTGCCGCCGCCTGCATTCGACATTCGACAGCGACTGCCATCACCATTGTGTTTTTTGCCCACTGCTTGCAGCCGCTGCCTGCACCTATTTTCACCTGCTGCCCATAGCTGCTGCCCGCACCCAGCTTCCAGCTGCTGTCCGCAGCCATCGTCAGAGGCACGCTGCTGCCGCCACTTGGAAAATCGTGCCCAGTCTGCCATGGAAGCTACACAAACACCCTGCGGTTTGCAACACACGCTCCGTCTGCTAAACCGATGCTGACAGATAGCTGGGGTTCTGTGGTCATGCTGTCCCCTGACTTCTGTTTCTCTTCCCCCTCTCTCTCTTTTCTCTCTCTTTGCTCCTTTTTCCTCTTCCTCCCCCCCACACCCTTTAAATAAGAACACTTATTTGGTTTTTCTTTTTATTTCAGTAAATGGTTCCCAGATATAATACTGCTGTGTTTGTGCTTGATTTTTCATCAGAAAAATCTATCAAAAGAATCCTTCCCAGCTCCCCCTTTTATAGTGGAATGGGACAAATGCCTACTCTGGAATGGTGGGGTGGGAATGGAGCCCGAGGGAGCCTACAGTATAGACAAGCAGTACACTTTCCTCTAGGTGAGTACAGTTACCTTGAAACATGCAGCAATTCTGACGCTCAGTTCCCTTCCCAGGAAGTGAGTCTGTAGGACTCAGCACACTGGAGCCACATAGACCTACAAGCCCCCCTAGAAGGTACCTGGTAGCAGCATTGTCTTCTTTGTGAACAAATCTGTCCCAGGAGGTGAAACAGATGTCTTCAAATGCCTTTCAAGGAGACGACAGTGTGGTTCTGTCCAGCTGCACCTTTAATTGTAGGAATGTTAAGTTACGTGATAAAAACTCACCTGCTCAAACAGAGGAGCACAGAGAAACAAAGCAGGTGTGGAAGCCCAAGGACACACTGCCTTGCCATTTTTAGGCCCATCACAGGACTCATTAACACACTGTCTTCCTGAGTCCAGAAGAGTCCAGGGGCACAAATACAAATAGAAACCCAAGGCAAGGACACAGAAGGGTCCCCTGTTTTGGTCCCTCCCAAGGCTATCTCAGGAGAGACCCTGCTGCTTTGTCCAGGCATTAAATTCTTTATTGTCCAGCCACAAAACCTTTTAATATGAATCACTTCCAGAGCACCTTTCAGACTGCATGGTCACTGCCAAAGGGAAACAGGACATATTACAGCATGCAGAACAGCATTTTGGGACAAGTCCTGTGCACAGGAACCACAGGAAAAGAAAGGGGATGGATTTGAATGATTTAGGAGAAACAAGAGTGGGAAAATAGAGGAATAAGGTTATGGAAAAGGGTCAGTTAAGTGTAAACACTTGGCTGGGAAAAGTGTACCAGGAAACCTACTGTATCACAAATGTTTACATGCTGTTACGTCAAAGGTTCAAAAAAAGGTTCAAAATAAGGTAAAAGAACTTACAATATATGACAAGGCTAATAAATTCTAGAGGGTAAGCTAAATGTACATTTTCCTCTAAAATGAGGGAGAGAGGACTGTATTGGTTTTGTGAGTTACTCTATGTCTTAGACAGCAAATGCTGTTTCTGTAATCCACCTTTTCCATTCACCACCTTGTGTAAATAGGTGTTTTTTCTTGGCAGAGTTAACTAAGATGGTTAACTGGTTGCCCCTCTCAGCCACTTACCTTTTGATAAATGGCATTTTATGGATTGAACTCCGTATTTTGCAAGGATAATGCAAAACCAAAGCAACAATTTCTAGTGCCTTCATTAATTCCCTCTGCATTTCCAGAAGAGGCAGTTGTTCTATATAGTCTACATGCAAGAGATCAGCATAGCTCGCTCTGCAGCATAAGAAACCAAGAAATACACCCTAAAAGACTACACATAGCAAGAGGAAATTACAATACTTGAGCTCATCTAACAGATCACTGTTTCATAAAGGGTGTTACTGGTTTAATCCATGTAGTGTTATTTTATCCCTGATGTAATACATATGCAGCAGCAATAAAGCTCACCAAATGTCATCAGTCAAATCAAGATATGCAAATTTAAAACAAAATAGCAAGTCAGGGTGAATGACATTTCTTATAACCCATGGCTTGGCTTTGTTGAACTTTGTTTAAGTACTTGAAAGATACCGGCCCTGCCAGATTCAGCAGAGTTTTCAGATGTAAGAAAGGCTGATACTTTTTTTAATTTTAAGATGCTACTCCCTTTCCTTTCATGAAGAAAAACGTCTTACTGTCCCCTTATGGGTTTCAGATCAAGCTCTGAAGTACATTTCAGGAGTTTTTATCATTTTGCTTAATTTGTTCAGTATTAAACCTATAAAGATAGATCCAAAAGCAAGAACAAAATGCTCATAGCTCTTATTATTACTGCCTACTGCTATTTAATTTTAGGCAGCATAAAGCTGTTCATGTTAGGAATACTCATTGTGGATGTTGCAAGCTCTGTAGGCCACAAAAAAAAAAAAAAAGACATTTGACGCTGCCTGGGGTCTCCTGCAGAGGCGTAGCGTCCTGCCTGCAAGCGTCCCTGGTTGGTGCAGTCCCGAGCAGCTGGCTCTGCAGCTAGGGAGCGATCCCCAAGGGAAGGATATAGTTGAGGGTAGGCCGAGGCGAAGGATGAGAGAGAGGACACTTGTATGGTTTCCAGGAGCTTTATTATCTCTGGAGGGTGCAAGGACAAGTGCCAAGGGGTCTGAGGGTGTCAGGGTCCTTTAAACACTAGGGTTCGAGGGCGGAGAATGGGGTAACAACCAATGGGGTACCAGAACATGGGTTGAGTGAAGGGTGCAAAACCAAATGAGGGTAACTTGGAGGAGGGAACTAAGGGTAAAGACCAATGGGGAACTGAACAACAGAGAACATTCTGGAACTGGGGGTGGAGAGAGGGGCGGAACAATGGGCGGTACCATGGACGGAGCCTCACACCTCGGTGCCATCCTCCGATCCGCCTTCTGGGCTGTCTGAGGTGGGGAAATGCAACCATTGGATGGCTGCCACCTGATGGGCAATTGAGGACTCCAGCCCATCTGAGGGCTGGACAACCCCAACGGACATTTAAAAACTGAGTTTTATGGTAATATAAATATTAACCAAGAAGGTAAACTTTATATTCTTGGGGATATTCCACATCTGGTGTTTCTTCTCTCATTATTCCTATTACATTGACTTCAATATGATGTCACAAAGACATTACTTTTGCACTTCCCAAGCACATATCTGGTAAAATTTTAAGTATGTGCAGTTATTATATCATATTGGTTTGGAGAGTACCACAAATATCAGTAATACTAACAGACCAATCACTTTCCTCATACAACTGTCCTTCTGTCATTCCTTACACTCATGTCAAGAATGGCCCAGTTGCAGATGATCTAAATTCTCTAGTTAAATAATTTCAAGTTGGTAGAAGGTCCCCTGAAGGGGCCAGACTGCAAATAGGAAACACTATACTGAGGGATTCAGAAGGAATTTAAGCTACACATAACCTCTTTTAAACACAGACTTAAGCTGTGAGATCCTTCAAGTTTCAACTCAGTAACCTTCATTTAGATAAGGAAGACATTAAAAATAAGCAACCGATTTTTATTTATCTAAATTTATGATCCTGGATCTTAAACTTGTTTTATTGACAACAGTATAAACTGAACCCACATTGACTGGAAGTTCAGGTTTTTTCTCAGGAGATGAACTTTATTTTAAAGTCTGTAAACTTCCATATCTCAAATGGCTATGAATGAGTATGTTTAAGATAAAAACAAAAAAAGTTTAGTTTCAGAACTAAAGACTGAGTTTGATTCCACTGTTATCTGAACTGTCAACAGTACATACAGAACATGATAGATAACTTTCAAACCTTCAACTTTTCATAAGCTTATAGCGGACAAAAAAATTCATCTGGAAGCTACTTAAAATCTCATATAAAAACACAAACCACACTTTATAAGTAACTTGTTCAATCAAGGTGCAAATCAAAAAGAGAAAGGGAGCTATAATACTGGAGTATTGCAGTAAAAACAATATAACTTTGGAATCCAGATCAAAGTTCTTAGAACAAATCACCTAATAATTGTAAATATTTGTTATAGCCTTTGTTATATATTATAAATAAAAATAGATATGTAATTTTGTTGTTGTTATACTGAAAATTGAGTATTTATTTCTGTGCATACAGCTTGAAATCCTAGTGAATCAACCAATATAACTAAAATGAGAAAATGCTGTCTTTTAATCTTGAAATCAAATCAATATATCAATATATGAATAACAAACTGGAAAGAGTCAACTCATTCAAATCCTGGAATATCACAGGTTTGATGTTATCTGAGTTAGTATGACCCCTCTGAAACAGAAGGACAGAGCTTGACATCAACATGAGGCTGCAAATGCATAATTTTAGGCTGTTATTTTCCAAGCAACAGGTACAACTAACTCTTATCCTGCCTAAAAATTCCTTTCCAACATGAAATGTCTTACAATCACTGTAACTTTACGTGGTAAACTAATTTTACACTGAGCAAGCATAGATTATGGCTGCATTAGTCTTTGTCAGAGCTAGTATGATGTTCAAAGCAGAATAAAAAATACACCATGATTCTGAAATACTCTACCCCAAAGCAAAAAGGGGCCTCAAGAGCTCCCTACCTCTGCAATTAGTAGGGGTCAAAAGCTGTTCTTTTGCATACTGCATAGCATCACTTTTATTTAGTATCTTCAGCTGTGGTTATCCTTTGGCTTTGGGCTTGGTACAATGAGAATTTCTCACTTGTTTCTCCTTTTTAGACTGTCAGGACAGTAAAGGCTTCCATTATGATGTGGATGCTGAAGGAAGACACATATTTTTGTTATTTATGAATACCTAATTTAACAGCTTGTCATTTTCCCCTCTTGGATACTTCCAGAGAATTTTTAAAAACAAAATATACATTAAGTTGTTTGCTCTGGATCTTAAATCATATATGCATAGCCCAATGATCACTTATTTCTACTGTTTATTCTGATTATCTCTTGTTTCTATCAGTAAAAATTATTTCAATGATGTTATGAGCAACATCTGGAAGGGAGATGTGCTCACAGGCACAGCATTAAAGTCATTATCCCATTCCTCTTTGCGATGCTGAACTTGCTTAATTTCCTTTGTTTTTATTTTTTCACTGAACAAACAACTAATATTTTCTCCACACGCACACACAATTAACTTTCTTTACAGTTTCTTTACATTTCCATTACTCAAACAAATTTAAAAGTAATCATAACCTTTCTTGTTTATTTTGAGGGGGCAGGAGTAATTTTCTTTATTTGATCAAATAAAACTAATTCTTGGGAATATGTCTCTCACTTGTGAATTTAATTCCTTATGTATCAGTTAAGCAATAAATTAAGAAAGAGTTTGCTGATTTAATTTTACACAGAGAGAGCCCTGCTTCTGTATGACAGCATTGTTATTGCAACCCAGCTTGCAAAGTAATACCCAAATATCCATTTCTTTAGAATAGTTAGATTTGATTTTGCAAAACTGAGTATGTGAAAATAAAAATGGGGGATATTTTTAGAAGTTTCATATTTAACTAGTTGCTATAGTTTTTCTACACTTTTTTTTTTTTCAAATAATAATTGAATTTCATAGTTTTAATCAATATTTCTCAGTGTAAATGTGTATTCTACCTCTACCAAGACTTCCAAACTACATCATAAACTGTAGGAATTATTCTTCATTCTTATTAGTCAGCATAAAGTATATATTTTTATTTATGAAGAAAGACAGAGTTTTTTGTGCTGGACCTTCAGCTACTGATCTGATTAAGCTTTTATCCTGAAAGATATACTGTTTTAAAATAACATTTCATCTTCTTTTCAAAGTAAGGCCATCCATGCTTCATTTTTCCCCTCTATATTTAGGAAGTAAAATCAAGCAACATCAAATACTATAGAATTATTTGTTTTCAAATATGCTGAAGAATTCTCAATTAGCCCAATCTTTTAAAATCAGTTTTAAATTTAGAGCTAAGATCAGTCGTATGGAGCAGGCAAATTTTTTGGGCATCTTTGCACGTGCTGGTATGAACCCACGTTAAATAAGACTAACTTCCATAAACTCAAGCCAAAAATAAGTAATCTCACTGTCAGATAAGATGTGTTTTCAGTATCAGATGGAATTTCCAAATGCAAATTCTTGCATCATATGAAACCTCTCTTCCCTCACAGTGGTGTCTCCACATCATTCAGATAAGCACTGGTGCAGGAAGTGAAAGAAGGAGCAAGACTTTCATTTCTCCTGTAGATCATGTGGAAATTTTTTTGCAGTCTGACCTGAAACTGTCGACTTCTCCCTTTCATTTTTTCTTCTCTTGGAGGAGAATCAAATAGCATAGAAGCAAAATGGGGTGAAGTCTGTCTGGAGGAAAGTACACATGGAGATTTCAACCTCAGCTGGGGTAAATCAGCCCTTTTTCCAGCAAATCACACAGAGCCCTGGGAATATACCCAGGCTGAAGGACTGTTCTGTTTTGAATAAAAATGTAAAGAGAAGTGGCCTTCTTAGCTAACAAGGGACACACCTGCTAAAGTTAAAATAATTGCCTTAGTAATGATTAATGGAGCTGTATACAATACACCCTTAATGAAGGATCTACTAACAGCCAGTATCATAAAAGACTTCCTTTTTCATCTTAGTCTACACATAAGGAGTTTCTATACTCTTGATGATGAAAGGAAGCTAAAGTCTAGAGGGAAAAAAGAATGTGATTAATTATCTGAGAACATGTCAACATATAAGACAAAGTAAAAAACTGTTACCGATTTATAAGTAACTAAAAATCCTGTGGGGAATATTACATACATTTCACTTGGTTTTATGTATATATATTTTATATATATGCATTTATTTTCGAAAGATTAGTGTTACATATATGTTTCTATTTATATGTGTATGTTTTAAACCTATGAATCACATGTGCAAGTGCACATTCACAGTCAGTAAAGCAAGAAACTAATTCCGTGTCAGTTGGAAATTAGCAAAATGTAGAACCTCTGGGGTAAAAAGTGGAAAAACATTGAAAAAATCATCTGTGTTGTATAGAACTATATCTGCAACAGACTAGCATCAGCAGGAAGTCAGCAGTTTCCTAGTATGTCAGCTTCCTGAGGTTAAAGAACATTAAATAGCTTCTTTGCTGTCCTGTATGTGCAGTCAGTGAACCCTGTGAGTCCCTGGTAGATGGGCAGGAGAAAAAGCAGACCTCAGAAACTTAGTCAAGGGTCATGAATAAAAAGAATTAAGAAACAGTAGGCCATCAAAGCACACAGACCCCACTTAGTCCCATCATTATTTGCCATTGTAAACATAGAGAAATAAAAGCCTGCACTTACAGAGAGTGGTCATCTTCCAGTTCCCCAGAACCTCCCCTTTTTCCTTGGGATATCAATGCTCCAGAGACCTGTCAAGTTAGATTTTATCCCATTCCAGCTTAACTCGTTTGAGAGCTATCCATTCCATCCATAACTAAAGCTAAGCTCTGAGGCAACCATGCCAGGGGATTGTAGAATATCATCATTCCAGTCTAGAAAGCCATTTCTCCTTACCACATTCCATATTTTAAATTGTTTTATTTCTAGATTTTGAGGATCTGTAAATTTGGAGAAATGGAGCAATCTTACTTTAAAAGTTAGTATCTTTGATTATAGGTCCCTGTACAAGTATGTCTTACAGTCCTAAATTCAGGCATGTACAACCAAAAGCTGAGCTGACAAAGTATGACAATGGCATCTGGTCACTGAAAACAGAAGGATTTCTGGAGTGAAAAGTAAATGTTACTGGTTTTAAGTTTTCGTTTGTACTGTCTGCTTTTGAACATATCTGCTGCCTATCCATGTGTGAATAAAATGCAATAGCTTGAGAAGAAGTAAGGGTTATATGTAATTCGTTAAAGATTTCTGCAGGTTTTTTTTCATTTTTCTTTTGACAGAAGGTGAGGCCAAGGTGATAATGACCTCCTTCTATTTTGCTGCACATGTGTTAAAAGGCCTTGGAGACTTAAGAGATAGTGTTTAGAAAGGTTTTTAGCCCTGTGAGAGTGAACATATTTCCTTTCTCACATGCACAGTTTGCAATGCTGTCATTCATCTGAAGAAAAGTCCTTTCCCCTTCCATCTGTTTTGGCTGAGCACACACAAAATCCACATTAAGTCTGAAGGGAAGGGAAGAGCTTCTTCATTTTGTTGTTGTTGTGTGACATGACCTCTGCTGTGTTTTTTACCATCCTCAGCCTCTTAGAAACTCAATTTCTTCTGACATTATAATCAAACATGTTCAGACTTAGACAGCAGCACACATTTGTCACTGATGCCAAATAGCCACTTTTCCTTTGGATTGCCTAGCAGTGAGATGTAGGATCCCTTTTCTTCCCAAATAGCTTGTTCCCTTTAATCATACTTCACCTTGTTTCTTGGGTCCTAGCGTTCATTACAATTCCTCAGCAGAAGTTAAATGATCTCAAAACAAGTCTGTGAAAAACAGCTAACGTGAAAAGGTAGGAGCAAACATCAAGATTACCTGGTGCTCCAATAGAGCAACTTCATGTGAATACTCAGCTGAGAAGGCAATATACTTGGTTGCAAAGCTAAAGGAGTTATAAACAAGTAAAAGAGAATTATGACTTCTTTATATTTCAGACACAACAGGTGTTTTAAAATACCATCATCTGCTAGCAATTACTGTTCAAAACTTACTTATGTTACTATTACTTCTTTATTGTTGTAGCTGTTGAGTAAAATTGGATTGAAGAATGATTAAAATTTTTTATATATTCTTTAGTAAAGAAAAAATCCCTGAACACTCTCATTTTCCCCTCTAAACCACAACTCTTTGCCAAGAAGTTTTATTTAAAGAAAAAACAGACATACGGAAATTAAAATAGGCTAACACAGAAAGAATAGTAAAGTTATGGAGATAGATTTTTAACTGAAATAATCACAAGAACTTTGACAAACAAACACAAAATAATAAAAACAGATACATAATCACAGACTCTTCTTGCATGACATCACCTACATATCTAACTAAACAAGAGTCAGTTATAGCTTCATTAACCAGATCATCAGGTAAACAAAAAGCTTATCAACAAGAAAATAATTTTCTCTAAATATTGGCAGAATATTTTTTTTCAATTCATGGCATTATCTGGATAAGAATTGTAGCCAGACACAGAGATGTCATTTTTAGAAGAATATGGAGTTTTACTTTGTTTCTTACATCTCACACTATTATCTAAACACAGTCTTGTTTACAATTATCCCACAGAAGCAGATTTATTTGTTCTGACAAAAAGGCAATCTAAATCCAAACTGTATACTTTGTAAATACCATTTTCCTTAAACTTAGGGTAAAAAATACAACTTACTTTCCATTTCTATACTCTTGGGTGAACGAGAGAGAGAAGGAAGTGGGTCTGGGGATGGGAAGAGAGGCAGAGCATGAGGGAGAAATGGCTGGATACAGAGGGTACAAGAGAGTGAGAAATAGAGTGAGAGAAGCTACATGAGAAAAGTGTGAAAGATAGAGGAAGAGATGGAGACATAAAAGGAAGAAGGGGGGTGGGTGGAGAGAAAATGCGCATGAGGAAGAGAAGAGCACAAGGAGCAAGTATTTTTTGATTTATTAGTAAAACTGAGAAGGATTTATGACATCTAATGAAATATAAAAAAACTTCAGAAGAAGATTAAACGTTTTCCTGCCATAAATTTTCTTTTCTTTGACATGGATTTCATCTTCATTTTTAAAGCCTCCCTCCAATCCAAAACCTTTCCCCCTTTTCACATCACTTTCAACCAGCTGTTTTCTCAAACATTATATCAGCTCCAAAGTGTTGTTAAGAGACCTGGTTTACCCTGTCAGAGAATAGTAGATTTGTACTTAGAGTATGGCAAAGCTATGATATCAGATGACATCAAAAATGCATTTCTACCAGCTAGCAGGTCATTGGGTCTCACTGTGCTTACAGAGCTTAATCTCACTTCCACATCTTCTGCTGTGAAACTGTGTAGATATTTGGGTACCGCTACTTCAGGCACTGTGATCTACTAAGCATGAAGCAGTATCTCTATAAAATACATGTACCTAAGAATCACACAGTATTACGCTGCTATGAGAAGAATCAGAAATTTTACTCTAATTTGGAGTACAGAAGCAGGGCAAAAGCAGGAAAAACCCCAAAGTCCCCACAGGCAAACTTCCAGACCAACCTCCCTATGTCACCTTTCAAGATTCATTTCAAGAGGTGGTTCATTACATGCACCATGTGCACTAAACAAAATAATCTCTTCTGATTAAAATGAAAACTATGTTTTAACAAGGTGACCTCAGCTGCAGCACTTCAGCTGGGCTATGGCTGCTGTCTTTGAATGACTTTGATTTGGCTCATCACAGATGTTTTTCTGGGATGTTAACTACAGACTCTAAGCAGAAAAAATTCATTCCTGATGGTGCCTTGCTCACACAGTGTGGAACAATATGAACGGAGGCCTGAAAATTGTGACCAACATAGAATTCAAAACTTTTGTCAGAACAACTAGACAACCTGCAAGTGAGCAACAGAGATATGAAGGGTTATTGAGCACTTCCTGCTGAGCTGTCACTAGCTCTGATCAAGTGACCCTAAATTAAATGCTCATTCAATAATTTTCATTCATGTGTCATTTCCATACTCTTTTATAAAGGATTTTTCTGATCTCATCTTAAAATATTTGCTAGGTTGCAAGAAAAAAGACATGCAAAACAGCCTGAAAAGCATAAAGAGATCATATTCTGGTTGAATCCAATCCTATGTCGAAACATGGTTTGTAAAAAATGAAAAGGGGACAGTTTCTCTGTGAATGCTCATGTTCACCTTCTTTCATCTTTGTAAATGGATGCACAGGCTGTTCTGGGAAGAAATCTACCCAAATACAACTGTGCTGCTACTCTTCATGTTGATACTGCACAGTAGCCTCTGAAGAGGCCAAGATGCTAGAGACACTTGATGCTCAGGCAGTAAAGCTCAGTTTGCTGCCTTTGATTTATCAACATGGCTTGAACTTCCTCTACTTCATGCTACTGGCAAGGGAAAGGAAAAGGTTATGGTCTTCCAATAAGAGCTATGACAGCACTCTTACCACTTTGATCTTGCATCATACTGATCCAAAAAACCTTGAAGGTTAAAATACACCCCACATGAGAATAACCTTTCAATTTTTAAAAAAACATACATTATTTCAGCCAAATTTTCAGTCAGGATGAATGTAAACTTTTGAAAAACATTGCTAAGAATTAAGTATTTTCACTCAAGCAATAAGAAGCATCAAGTCAAGATGCATTTCTGCAATTCTTCCTAGAAAACAGGATTATTTTAAAAACTACAAGAATGCCTGTGTGTATAACGCTATGACACATTCATCTGCCAGGCACCTTGTTAACCTGAGGGTATGTAATGCCCTGTGTGTTTTCACATCCAGTGTTTTCATATCCAGCACTTTTCAGAAGCTATTAGCTCTCTCAGGTTATTAGTGCCAAACCCTTTTCCTGTAAGTACATCCATGTCAAAAGTCATTCACACTGTGGGTAGAGGGATCAAGAATTTTGCTAGGGTTTGCCCCGGTCTTCGCATTCAACTAGCTCTAAAAATTCTTACTTACAGGTCTCTGTTATGTTTGGCTGATATCAGAAAAGAAACCCAAAACCAAATCAGGTGTTGGGTTTTCAACAGTGGTTCCCAGTCAGTTTCCCTGCAGACAGAATGTATACAGACTAAAGGATTTCTTTGTAGCAGTTCAGTGACTGACAAGTCTCTCGAGGCCACTTCAGCTCAGCTTAACTGAGCTCTAAGATTACTCTAATATTGCTGAGGGGCTGCTCCATGGATCAGAGAGCACAGAGATGGACAAATAAAACTTTGCAGTTTGTCACTCTTATCACACAAACTAAAGATACTAGAGCTGCAGCCGTCCCATTAAATTATATATGTTTGAAACTTACTGCCTTCTGAAAATTTGCATAAATGTTCCATGCATGTTTTATAGAAAAATTGATGAAACACTTTTGTGGAGTAGCTGAATAGCTTTGTGGAAAAAAAAAATATACAGGCAACTTTCTGATAAAAGATAATGAGTTAGGAAAATGGTGATATTGATGTTATCTGCTTTTCAAGGACAAAACCTGTGGAAATACAAACAAAAAATATTATTTTAGATGAGAGACCCATTAAGTAACTTCTTTTTTTAAAGACCTTCAGAATAAAAAAGTTACAATTTTTAAATTTAAATACTCAGAAAAATAAGAAGGATGTCAAAGAACATGACACATTGCAGTTCTTTAAAATAAGGTTTATTTAAGCAGCTCCCTTTCCGTTGGACTTCAAACATTTAAATACATTAGACAATTGGTTTTTAGATCTGCTTGCCCTAAAATATGATAAAATTTTTCTATTTTACCTAAAATATGCATAAACAGCCAGAATGTATGTCTCGAATCCTAAAGCAGGTTATTTCTACTGACCCAGGAATGAATTACTACAACAGCAGGAAGTGCGTTATATTCAACTACCTGCAGATATTTTACTCTAAATATTTCTACTATGAATAGTTCATCATCAAGTGATTCATATCTCTGTTGACAAGACTATGACTCTCCTAGAAGGTAGTTAGAATGTAGGACTTTAATTTAAGTGTCTAAATCTAAAAATCAAAATATTCTCCACCCAAAACCAACTAGTAGCACCCACCTTTCTGAAGGAAACAGTACAGATCTACCACTGCTTAATGACCACAACACACACTGCTTAAGCAGCTCTGGAGATAATTTGTTCTACAGCTGAGCATATACTGGGACAATATGTTAGTGACAGCTTAAAAAATTTAGATTGGCCATTTTTGGTATCTATCTGAACTCTGAAAAATAAAAGGGGTAAAGGTCTAGAGCAAATGAGGTCTTAAAGGTCCTCATTCAGGAAGAAGTATGTGATTTTTAAACATTCCAGTACATAAATTTCAGAGTTACTTAGGTTCTCAAGACTTTGCCTAAAATCATGTCACATTCTCACTACAAAAGGTCTCCCTTCACCAAAGTGGCATTTTTCTGCTGAAGAAATAGAGCTGGTGGTTCATTCTGGGTCCTGTACTGTGACAGTATTCTCGTTTCTTTCCCTTATCATTGTTAAAAATAATGCCACCATTCCTTGAGCACATAGTTTCCAAATATCAACTGCCTTTACTTAGAAGTTAATATATTTTGTACTGATTGCAGGTCATATGTCTCTTCACATGATGAAGTAATTCCTTGTCAGCAATGGGATCTTACTCACCATATGTCAATTTTACCTGATCGCAGTGTCTTGGGGTGATTTTATGACGATGGTTTATCCCCTAACTGTCTGCTTTTTGCCCAGAAAGTAGTTGCTGTAGCTTTCAGATGAACCCGGGGCTGGGGCGGGGACCCTCGGGCTCCTGCGCGGGCTCTGTTCAATCTCTCTCCGGGTGCTGCGGTCAGCGTGGACCGGGATGCTACATTGTTCCTTTTGTTGGATCGGCTGTTTTGCTAGTGTGAAGCAAAAAGGGGTTTTTTTCCCCTCCCTTCCCCTAGCCTAGAGGCTGTACCGGGAATCCTCTTGGTGGCGGTTATTTTTTTTTTTCCTTGAAATGTTTCGGCTTGGCTTGCTTTTTTTTTTCTTTTCGCCCCGTCCGGGGAGCCGGTGGGACCGCCCCGAATCTGAGAGCTCGGAGGAGCTGAACCAACACGAGTAAGGACATCAAAATCCACCACCTTCGGCTGAAGGAGAAAACCCACGCCAGAAGTCCAACAGGTTCCCAGCTGCTGTGAACTCTTTCCTCCTCCCGTCCCCCAGAGACAAAAGAAAGGCAGTCCCCATCTTTGTCTCTCGGTCACGCGGTGAGGTCGGGGTGGGGTGTAAGGATCAAATTTTTTTTTTCTTTTCTTTCTTTTTCTGTACCTTGAGGGCACCCCTTTTTGTTGTGGTGGTGGTGGTGCTGGTGGTTTTTTGGTGGTTTTGTTTGTTTGTTTGTTTGTTTGTTTGTTTGTTTTAATTAATAAACAGGGGTCTTTTTCACTTTGACCCGCTGGTATCAATTTCTCTCATTGGCAGAAGAAAAGGGAATTATTGAAGCCCTTTCCCTTTTAGAGGAAATGCTTATTCCAGGGTGTTTTCTCTTGAAATTTGTCTCCAAAACTGAGACACACAGACATAAAAATAAATGAGTGTACAGACTTTTTGGAGAATACTTTATTCATCTACAGCTGCTCTGTACTGGAACTGCCTCTTCCTCTGAAACATCGTTTGAGGACATGACCATATGAAAGTTTGTCTTGCCCATACTTTGAGCTAAATGGAAGGAGTCTGCAGAAAATCAAAATATGTTTAGTTCTGTTAGCATGTCGATACTAAGTTAATGAATTCTCCTAAGAGGCAGAAGATATCAGTGTAGTAATGGATTTAAACTAATGCAATAAAATATGTTTAGGCTAAAATTTGACTTGGATTCTGGGCACGCAGAAAATGGGCTGGAATTATGTCATTCCTCAAGTGTCTTTTGTTTCCAGCCTGTGTATTAGTGCAGTTCACTCTCGTCCTGAAGCTTTTCCACATTACAAATTTAATCCCCTTGGTGCTGAAAACTTTTAAGCACTGTAGAAGATCTTGTAAAATGTCAGTGCAGGGTACATCATAGAAGTGAGACCACAACACCCCATGTTTCTCACAGAGTTCTTAAGATGAAAGAACTCATCAAAGCTATTTGGCAGAAATATCAACTGTCATTTTTCATTCTCATTAAAAATAATAATAACAATAATAATGGTGATTTTTTTTTTTCCTAAACTAAACTAAAGACTATGGTTGCTTTTATTCTAGGATATGGAGCACAAGAGATTTTAAAAAGTCTGTATTTTTCATCCAAAGATGCCTCACTTATCAAATTCTGAAAAGCACAGCCTTTGAAACAATTTCATCTTGAATATTAAACTTCTATGACTGGTCAGTTTGAGAACATTTTACTTTGAATATCTGAAGTAAACAACTTCCACATGTCTGCCTGAACATCAAATATATTCTTAAAATTAGTTTAGCACAATTTCATGCTATATGAGCACAGCGGAATAGACTTTGCTTAGATCTGTGGGATTCTTCTAAAACTCATAAAAGTTTTGCTATGATTGACATATTTTTCTTGAGAAAATAAATGTGACCATTCACTGTTCTAGGCACGAATACATGTGAAGTGATAAAACTTGAAAGACAAGAGGAAAGAAAAGACATATAGAACTCTAAGGATTATATGTAAAAATAACTGCAACTTTACACATGAATGGAGGAAGACAAGTTTTATGTTATGGACATTTTTCTCATTCTCAGAAGTGATGAACAGATTTGCTGGTTTTTCTCTGCTGACAGTTTAACCCTGATAACTATTAGAGAGAATTTGTTTTAAAAGCATGAGGTACCCAAAAGAGTGACTGAAGCATATATTAGAAGAATGCCAAACAGTAACTTCTTACTTCATGCAATTAGGAGAGAGATGACCCTGCCATTTTTATTTGTGTCACTTATATTTGACAGCTAAATGCTTTAACACATTGCTCTTTTGTGTAAGCTTACAGTATTATGAATTTTAAGGATCCTCAAAATTGAAAATCAGCTAATTCTTGCCTAATATCTGGGAAACTAAAAAGGATTGATAAAGATTTTATTGACTTTTGAGCACTAAATATTGTTTTTAAAGAGATGTTCTGTCTGCAATACAAATTTCATAGCAGTACTTTGCTAATTAGAGCTATTAACTGAGAAAACTTGTAAACCTTCTTCTGTCACAGGTTGTCAGGGCTCTTCTTTCATGGGTGCAGTAACCTGCGCCTCCTCTGGTTTACCTCTCCGGCTGAAGCATTATTGGGTGCATACATCTGGAACTACATCACAGACCAGGTCAGACACCCATCACAGCAGTGTCCCTTAAAGCAATGGAAGTTCCTCCAAAGCTCCAGTGCAGCAACCAGATGCATTAGTCCCTAATTTGCAGTAACTTCTGAGCAATTATAACACTCCCAGGTTCTGTAGTAAATCCGTTTTACACTCCTGTAAGCTCATGACAATAGACTGGGAAATTGAAGAAAATTCAGGAAGCTAGAAAATTGCTTAAATGAAGCAGTAGGAATCTGACTATTGAAAAATAACAGAACTGCCTGCCCATTTCTTCTTCATATATGAGACATGGTTGAGAAAAAAAAAAATCAAAACCCCACTTTGTTCTCCTTTGTATACATATCCAAATTAACAACAAATTAAGTAAGTATGCTTCCTGAACACTCTACAAAGATTCTCAAGCCTTGTTTGTGTGCTGGAATTAATATGTTAATTATCAGTTGTGATATCCCTAATTAGGAAATACTACATCTGCTCATTTTGTGGTTCCACTTCTCTCTTTTACACCTTTATCTTCAGCCAGCCTTTTAGCTTCAACAGTCATTTTATAGTGGTTGTTCAAACAAAAATGTCATATTTCATAGTTATAAGTATTTTATAAAGTCAAGAGCATCTGCTCTCCTAACCAAAGACTAATACAAAATGAGTAATATTGTATTACATGTAAAGGATAATCATCAACATCACAGCACTGTTTGCTCAGAATTTTTTTCTAATACAGACTTATTGGAAATTTGCCATTAAATTGAAATGCTGTACTACCTTCCCCTACCCACCTCACACTGATTTTAACACATACATCTTTGAAAGGCATTCAGATTACTTGTGTTCCTAGTTTTGAGATAAAATTTTGGGGGTGGGGTGGGGAGGGGAGTGTGTAGAAAGGAAGAAAAGAAACTACCGATATTATATAGGTGGTATGTGAGATGTTGGATTCAATAGGCTGCTGTTAAGCTCATAGCCATGCCCATTGCAGTCCCACGTGTCACCATATAGCCCAGTAAAACCCTGTTGTTGGTAGAAACAGACCATATGTTTTGTATTGCGTCTGCAAGTCCTCAGCACTGTGACTGAGACTCACAGGCTTGCTCTGAGTTTTCTCTACCAGTCTGCAGCTTTGCTTTGCCTGCATTACCTATGACAGCAATTCGTCCAAATGACAATCCATGGATAATTTGTTCTGTTATTTTTATTTGTATGGCACAGGAATTTTCTTTAGATTTATAGCAAAAAGCAGACATCCGATGTAGCATGAGATTTTATTCTGACACATTGTATAGAGCAGCACAGGTCTGGCACAAAAGGGAGTTGCTTTAAACTGAAAGAGAGTAGGTTTAGATTATATATTAGGAAGAAATTCTTCACTGAGAGGGTGGTGAGACTCTGGAACAGGTTGCCCAGAGAAGGCATGGATGTCCCTGGAAATATTCAAGGTCAGGCTGGATGGTGGGACTTGGAGACACCTGGTCCTAGTGGAAGGTGTCCCTGCCCATGGCAGAGGGGTTGGAACTGATGATCTTTAAGGTCCCTTCCAACCCAAACCATTCTATGGACAGCAGAAACTTTGCAAAGTGGAGGCACGAGGTTTGGCATGGTAGAGTGTGTTGAGAAATGAAGCATTGGCTTGGCCCTGGAGACCCCACAGCAACAAACATCTCACCTGTAGTTGGTTAACAAACATCAACTTATAAGTGTAAGTAAAATCTGATTTTAGGGAACAAAGAATGGTGTGCAAAATCCACAAATGCATCCAAAGTATGTACATAGTAAGGTTCATTGAAACACGGAGCAGAAGTACAATGAAAGAAAGCAAGATGTAAAGATGTGTTTGCAAATTTTAAAATGACCCCAAGTGGATCCTAGAGAGAAAGAAATGAGCATCATCAACATCATATTTCTCCTGGCAAAGGACATTGAATGCTGACAAATCCACATAACATACCATGAATCATAAGAATCACCACACTGACATTACAGACCAAATAGAGCAGAGAATGGACAAGTATAGCACCAGAAAATAAACCCGAGAAAGAGCTGTTTATATATTGGCACAGCTGAGCACACTTTACTTACATGGCAAGAGTAGCACGGTCACACCATTAACATCAGCTTTCTGAGCTTTTTCCTTCCCCTCTTGCTATGTTTATGGTCGTTGTAATTTGTCCATCACCTCATTATTACTCATCACTCTCCTGGACTAAGTTTCCCTTCATGTACTTCTTTCTACCAGTGGTTTCAGTCGTTATTCCAGAATTCCTTTTCTAAGGAAACAAAAGCTTTATTCTTCTATTAAAACTGCTATAAAAATATATAGCTACTCATGTCCCAAGTCAAACATCACTGCTTGGTCACCATCCTGAGAAAGTAAGCTGGTCTCATGCACAGGTTGATAGATGAAAGTAAACACACTTACCCAATGAGGTTTGTGCTCTGTTTTCTGTCTAATATTCACCTATTTTCTACCTGGCCTCCTTTGCACTTTAAATTGTGTCTCCATCGTAAGAGAAGGAAAAGAAAAAGCATTCAGAAGAGTTCTTTGTCAGCTGCATCATCAGCCACAGCAGTGACATCAGCCATAGGCAAGGGAAAAATGCATATATACCCACCCAGTTCTGATATATACCCACCTTATTAATGAGCTTCGTCTGTAGTCACATGTATTATGGATCTTTCCTAATTTATAAGTTATTTGACATTCAAAAGTAAGAGCTTTTGCCTTTGTCAAATTAGAAGCTTGCTTAAAAATCTTAATGATCACCTTTATTGCATCAAGTGCTTTTAGCTAATTTGGGTGGTCAGCAATATTATTATACTTCATAAATTAAGTAAATACCTACCTGCATGTTTTATTTGCTCTGTTCTGTAAAATTTTTACTATTTTGTCAGGGCAGCTCAAGAAGAATTGGCTTAAATTAGAACCTGTATTCTTCTCTTCAACAGCCAAGCAGAACAATGCCACTGCAAGTCAGAGACTTTCCAGACATTCCTGCTATACTGTGTTCTGCCAGAGGGTAATGGGACCTCCTGTGAAGTCCAAAGACTGGTATAAATACAGGTGAGTCATTTTTTTGTAGATCTTATAGTAGTTCTTTCACATTACCTGCCTGTCTGACCTTCCTTTTCAGGATTTTGGCCTGCAAATAGGAAACTGTGTCTGTATTATAACTAATGATGCATTGCTTACAGCTATCAACTTCTTGCCCCAAGGCTATACAATTTTTATGCTTATATGGTCTTCTACCTAGTGAGGTGGTGAAGATGGAATGATTGCCTTGTGACAGAAGGTTGGCTGAACACAGGTGTTTTCCCAGTTTACAGGGTTTCTGCCAATTGTTTTCTTAATGTTGGTAGGTATACATAGGCTGTAAACCCTCTTATTGGTAATTGTTACCAAAGAAGCAAGCAAAAAAAAGAACACATTAAAACAGTAGTGTTTTCTTAAAAAACAATCCCAATCCACACAATGGAATAAGAGCACCATGAGCACCATCTTCAAAAGTTTCATTACAAATTTTAATTATTACTGTTGTTATAGCAGAATAGATCCTCTGCTTAGTGACCCCATTTAGATGTGCACTATGTAAGAACAGAAGGATGTTCACATTAACTCAGTTACTTCTTTTGTGACTTTCTGTTGACTTTCATTACAGTAGCAGCTGAACTGAAAATGAAATTACCAAAACTGAAATTTATGTGGTTATTCTAGTATTGGGGGTTTGGATTTTTTCCTTTTGTTTCTTTCTCTTAGGGAATTTTCTCCCATTTTGTTGCTAAAAGACAGTAACGACTGGGTACTTAAGAGAGACAAAAGAAGTTGCCCTGGGAAGGGTGCAGCTGGCTACTCTCTTAGCTGGGGGGGGTTCTTGTGGAGGGGCAGAGGTACTGCAAGAACTGGGCTAGGGAAAAGGGGGCTGGGCGCAGCTCCTTGCTCGCTTGCACTCTTGGTATTCGGAGAGGGAAAGAGGCTGCGGTCGCTGTGGGAGGAATTCACCACTGCTGTGGGGTTCTGTCTCCTGCTGCCTTTCTACCGTGAGTGGAGCTCTGCTCGTGAGAGCAGCCACTGAACTGGGACCTTATTAACACCCTACCTCACCAAACAGAGGACACTTCGCCATCCGCTCAGGTGCCTCAGGGGAAACCACGAGATCCCCGAGCCCTTTCCCCCTCCCAGGGAGCCCCTCCCTGCCATGTTCAGGAGCCGGTTGGCCACTGCCCTGCCCCCGCGGTTTCTCTGCCACTGCTCCGAGGTTTCTTTGCTGCACTGTAGCCCTTCACCCCCTGCCTGCCCGGACGCCCTGCAGCTCCAGCTACAGCTGCGGAGTTTTTGATATAGCTCATCTACCACCCCAGGACTTTGGTTGTCCCTGCAATTCCAGCTTGTGGCTTCCGAGGTTCCTGCTACAGCTCATTTCGCTATCCAGAGGGGCACCAAGACCGACTCCCCTGGGGGTTTGTAAAGCAAAGCCCTTTCTCCATCCCTTCCACCACCTGTGTCCACCATTGCCATGTGAGCGATATGGCTGAAAGTCGCGCCACAGCGCCCCCTGCAGGCGCGGAGGAATCACCGCACCCGCCCTGCCCGGCCCGGAGCCAGCAGCGCCCCCTGCCGGCTGTGAGCGGAACTGCACCGAAGGGGAAGTGCCTGACAGCCGAGAGAGGCTGCTGCTGCATTCCTGGTTCTGTTTGGTGTTGCTGCTGTGGTTGCTGTTTGTTTGCCTTGTTATACGTATATATACTAGCAAAGAACTGTTACTCCTTTTCCCATCTCTTTGTCTGAAAGCTCATTAATTTCAAAGTTATAATAATTTGGAGGGAAGAGGGTCATATTGTCCATTCCAAGAGAGGTTCCTGCCTTCCTTGGCAGACACCTGTCTTTCAAAGCAAAACATCTAGTTAAAAAAAAAGGCAAGCAGTTATTAATAAATATACCTTATACAAAGTATTTCTATGCAAAATAAATACAAATGCATATACAAGTGCTATGTGTTATTCAGATAAGGAGAGTGTAGAGTTGACAAAATCTTATCCACTTTTAGAGAACCATTGGTGCCCAAACCAGAAAGTTATCTTCTCCATATACCTCGTTTCAACAGCAAACTGAAGAAAATCCAGATCATTATATTTTTTCAGCATAAGTGATTGCCTGCAAACCAGCTTCCAGACATATTAGTCTTTTTAGCTCTAAAACTAAAGCTCAAAGAAATATGGCCATACGTTTTTATTATATTTTTCATTAATTAAAACCTTTTCCAAAGTATGAAAATAAACAGTATGTAAATATATCCAGAGTTACTTGCTTCATCATAGTTACCTAGAAATCTGCTCAAGACAGAAGCCCTGTTAAAGCTATAAAATATAATCTGGTCTAGTCAATCACAAGAATTTGAGAACAAAATCTTCCTGGACTACATGGTAATTTTCATTTTGTTCCTGTAAAGCAAGTCACCTTCCCTGTCAGAATTCCACATCATCTTTCCAATGTTCACCACATGCTCCATGCAAGAAGCCACTAAAATGAAAGGAGGAGAATATGGTCTGGATTACTACTCATCTGCCTTTATATTTCAACTAATACCCCGGTGAGGGTGTTCAAATACTAGCAGTAGAAGCAGAGACCAAGAAATAGCATTTATCTCATTGACAACAGAAATGACTTAATTCTGTTCAGGTATCTATCTTTCTATTTGCAGTCACATACATTTGTCTTTAGGTACAGCTCACTTCATCCTGGTTTGCTAAGGCAATAAACTTTAAATGATGCCACTGTCTGTCTGTTCATCCTAACAACTTAGCCAATGAGTCCTGCACAGGCCCATAAAGATGTTTATGGCCCCAAAGAATTTTTTGTATGAGGAAAGGCTGAAAGAACTGGGACTGTTCAGTCTGCAAAAGGCTCAGGGAGGTCTCTAAAATGGTGTATAAATAAATGATGACTGGAAAGAAAGAAGAAGGAGTCATGTTCTTCTCAGGAGTGCACATTGACACCACAAGAGGGAATGAGTACAAATTAAAAACAGGAAATACCGTATAAACACAAGAAAATACTTTTTTTTTTTTACTGTGAGGATGGTCAAATACAGGACCAGGCTGTCCAGAGAGGTTGTGGAGTCTCCATCGTTGGAGGCTTTCAAAACATGAAACGGTCCTGGGCAAACTGCTCTATCTGAAGCAGCTCAAGCAGCAGGATATGGACTTAATGATGTCAAGAGACCCTTTCCAAGCTAAATGGAGGCTCTGATTCCATATCAACCCCTTGATCAAATCCAGCCATATTCGCTAGAAGGGTAGCTGACTTAGACATTTTAAATTCCTAGGACCTTTTGGAAATAAGAGAGTTACAAGGAGGAAAGGAAAATGGAACACCATTTTTACTGCTGCAGAAAAGACAATTAGCCCTCTGCACTCCCTCAACAGCAACAGTCCCCTAAATGGCATACGGATTTATTAGCATGGGCATATTAGGGCTTGCATAGCTGCTTGGCTTATGAGATTCTCCTGTCTTTGTGGAGCAGGTCCTTTATTCCCATTCTGCAACAGTGGATACAGCAGGGATGTGGGATTATTGGAAGAAGCAGCTGCTCAGTGAGAGGGCTCCAGCAGACACTGGAAGTGTTAAGGTGGAAGGTGGAAAAGCAGTAATTCAGCTGGCATGAGAGGAGCTGAGGTTACCTCAGAACATAACTGTAAAATCAGGCTTTACACATTGACTTGCTTGATAAACAGTTAGAGCCATTACAGCACTGAATGCTGCTTGTGTATCACTCAGCATTTTCTGTGTGCTGTAGAAGCAGAGCAAAGAGCATTACTATAATCCATTGCCCAGACTACTCCATCCTTCTTCTTAAAGAAGCAATTCATCCATGTACCTTACCACAACAGCTATTGTTCTTCCAGGTTGGTGCATTGCTACATAACACTGCCTCAGGCTTCAAATACTCTTTCTTTCACACACGGATTTAGGACTCAGCTTGCACTTGCTAATATTTCAGCAGAAGGAAGAACAGAGAGCTTGGAGAGCAAGTAGACATCCCTGGAGAGGAAAGGGTGAATGCCATTCAGCTGGAGATTCAGGAGAGATATTCAAAAGCATCTCTTTTAATTTTGTTACTGTTTTTTTCTTTTTCTTGCTGTTTTCATACTCTTAAAATGTCATTAACCTTCACTTTGATTCTTGCTTTTCTGCAGTCAGAGGATTATACGGCCAAACAACATGGGAACAGGCTGCTCAGACACTGCTCTTGAACATACAAGACCTGTAGTATTTTCTTGTCAGTGCAATGTGGAAGTGGATGGAAACAAGGATCTGAATGCCCGAGAACAGCTGCTGAGTCGTGAAGGTGAGCCTGAGAAACATGATAGTTAAAGGAGGCAGATTAGTTACCTAATTAGTTGATTTAATAGCAGCTGTCAATCTCTGAAAGGAAAAGAAGCTACTGGGAATAATACTCATGAGGTAATAAGGAAGCAAAAATCCTAGGAACACTACCTGTACAGCACAACTAGTTCAAGAAGTTTTTTTGAGAAGGTACTTTTTGAGAAAGGTGCTTGCACTTGATTATCTGCTGCCATCCAGGGAAGTAGCCCATTTCATCACTTCTGTATTAGCAAAACACTTTGTGATCGTGAATCCACTTTATCAGGATTTCAGAATATGACTGATTGCTTAATAATTTGAGGCAAGAAGACCTACTACAAAAATCATGCATCTCTTCGAAGTATTTTTTGGAGATACACATCACATAAGGATGGTGACTATTTGGAAGGGTTTCTTTCATGTACAGAACATATTTTCAGGCAGTCTTGGCTGACTGTCCATGCCCATTCTGACACTGGAACTAATAACCTTTCCTGCTTTACATAGGTCTGGGTCTTGATTCTTTGATAGCATTCTTATGAGTCAAAAGGAGTTTTTTAGCGGGAATGCTTTTTATTGTCCATTAGATGGAGACTGTGCTTAAAGGCAGGAGTTGAACTTCAGTATACTCATGATTGTTCTCTGTATGTTATTCACACATTAATGTAATTGTCATAGTATGTTGTCAGTGGGTGGTTTAGGCTGCTTAAAGAATCACCATCAAACATATTAGCAAAAGCAGATTTGATGTAAATATGAAGAGAACAACAGAGATGGATGGCAAGGCTCACTCTTTTTCTTACTATGTGGATGAAACATACAGAGGAAAATCAGTCTGGAAGCACCGAAAGAACCACTGCCTGAGATACCTGTTTTGGCTTCTGATCTAGCAGCTGTTTGCTCTGAAACAATCAAAGAGCACTGAGACTCAAGCAACAATGTCTTCTTTGTAGAGTGGACTCTTCTTGTTCCTTTTTTGTCATTTTATGTTTCACATTGCACTTCCCTTGGAATACATTTTAGTTTCCAGGAAAGAAGAATTATTTTTCTTTGGAAACACAGCCTCTCTAAGGGGCAACAAAACAAACCGAAACACAGAAGTTCCATCTGAGTGTGAGGAAAAGCTTTGAGGTTGACAGAGCATTGGAATGGGCTGAACAGAGAGATTGCAGGGATCCATCTCTGGAGATATTTCAAAGTCACCTGGACACTGTGCAACCTGCTCTGGGTGAACCTGTTCTAGCAATGGGGTTGGACTAAAGGATCTCTAGAGGTCTCTTCCAACCAGCTGCTCAGTGCTACTCTGCTGACTAGCTACGTGTGCAGTTGGCTAGCTCTGTTACCACCTGAATGCCATAAAGGGACAACTAAACCAGAAGTGGAAATTACCTGCTTTTGGCAGTTCTCCTTTTGGGAGTACTCCTTTGAAAAGCAGTCTTTCATCTTAATAATCAGGTTTCTTAAGGCAGCACTTGAATCTAATCTTTCAAGTTTTGCAGTAAGAAAATGGTGAAAACATCTCATTGATTCATGCATTTTTTGAGGACATAAGGAACAAGCAGGAGATAAGGCACAAACTGACCACAGAAAGGAGAAGTTCATGAGGTCACTTTCAAAAGCAGCAGGAGAAAGTATGGCTGAACAGTGCCAGTGTGAGCAGGTCTTCATTACAGTGCAGTAATTTTTCATGAACACAATTGCCAATTATCAATTATATGCTTATATATTTGCTGCAGTAAGCAATCAAAAGACAGCACTTTTCAATAAAAATGGATAGCAATTTAAAATAATCTAATTAATATTACAGAGCTATAAGCAGAATTCAGCAAAATTTGGCCTCTTTTACGACTGTGCAATGAAAAAGAACACAGTCATAGAATTTTCAAAGACAAATAAGCTCCAACAGTGTGTGAAGACTGAAACTGCAATTATAGCATACAAATATCCAATTCATTATCAAAAAAGTTGAGGATATTTTCTAGTATCTAGAACCAGAATGGAGTTGTGTATTTCCTTTTGCAGCATGTCTGGTAAATGTTTAGAAATCTATTAAATCTATTATTGTTTGAATCTATTATTGATACTGATGGATTTAATAGGCTTTAAATGTACTGTATGGTACTTGCAATATTACCTATGATTGCTACATTCCTTCATACAATCATTGAGCACAATTTTTTCCATTTTATTTAAAAATCTAAAGTGCAGACAGAGTTTAAATCTAGACCTCACTGAGTCAGTTTTGCTCTCCTGTGAACTGCTTCAAACATTTTATAATAATTCTATTAATGGGGCATTTGGGCCCCCTGATATCTAGGGGGCTTGGGGTCTCTGCCCAGACTGAGGGCAGTGTTTTTTTCATTTTCAAGCACACACAGAAGTGAAGCTGAGCACACATCCTTGTGACACACAAGAGGACACCAACACAGCTGGTCACTTGTGCTGGCACTGCACAGTACCCCATGGAGGGTTCAGAGCCCAGCCTGCTCTTCCTCCTGGGCTGGCAGGCAGAAGATCCCTGGTGCAACACTCTGGGGAGACTCTCCAGGTTCATGAGCATACACATGTTCATGGATCCCCTCTGCCTGCCTGGTGCCCCTGCCCCAATCCTGGACCCCCTCATCAGACCCATGGGCCCCCAACTTGCTGGCTGGTCCAGATGGAGGTTTGCTGGTGATGGCCATGTGCACCCCAACTACACCAGGTTTGGGGAGAACACAGACACTTCATCCCAGCAGTTGGCACCACATAGACTGTGACCTGTGGTTCTGCTGCAGCAACCAGCACTGATCCCCTCACTTGCCTCACTCATGCTGAACCTGCCCAGCAGCTGGTTTTGGGAACACACAGCATTCCCTTCCCCCAAGAGGAGGTTAGAGAACCCCACTTGCTACAGTGCTGACACTGAATCATAGAATCATTAAGGTTGGAAAATACCTCTAAATTCATGGAGTACAACTGTTAACCCAGCACTGCCAAATCCACCACTACACCACGTCCCTCAGGTCTGACTCTACCACTTCCCTGGGCAGGCTATTTGAACGGCTAACTACCCTTTCAGTGAAGGAATTTTCCCTAACATCCAATGCAAACACCCTGGCACAAAGCCCTTCATTCAAGTAGTTGTAGAGAGTGACTGAGACCCCCACCACTCACTCCAGCAGCTGGCACCCATTCCTCTCACCATAGTCCCCCAGCATCTGGGACTGAGTCCTTCCAGCATACACACGCATGGAACAGACAGTGAGATTACACAGAGAATGAGGTAAGAGAAGATTTAATGGAGTTAAGATAGACTGGGGCAATCAGCCTTAGGAGTCTGCCAGACAAGCATACTGACCCGCCATGGTTTACACATGATCGGCCCTTTTCTGTCTATTCCTCTTCTCTTCCTGCCATGCACATTGCCCCATTTGCAAAGACCCACTGACTCCCCTCCAACATTCTCGACCCTCAGGATTGCATCCTTATCAGTTGCAAAGTACCATTTGCCCACAGTTTATTGACAGCTGTTCAGTGTGACTGATGAGGTTGGCTTCTTCTCCTTGTCTCCATTATGATTTGCCTGTCAGGTTTGGGAGCCCACATACTTTGCTTCCCTCTTTTCCTTAGTATCCCATTTGACAAAGTCCTTGATCAGAAAATCATACTGGAATAAAAAAATCCTACACTCTATAGACCCTTACCACTTTGTGTGACTCATCAGTTTTGGTTCTCATTTCTGCCTCCCTTTGTTATTGGTCAGACAAGTTTGTGTCTCTCTGTTCCTGTTTATGGCTTCCTCATTTTCTTAATATCCCCTTTTGTGCTGAGAAAGTCCCTGATTAGACACCTTAAAGGAGCAGACACTCTTCTTCCACAGATTCTTACAATTAGCACAAGATTGATAAAATTACCATAACGGTATTACAAAGGAATATGGAACAGAATATAGCAGAAAACATGAAAGAAATTTTTTATTTTTCAGTTATACAAATAAAAAACAATCCCCATAGCTATACTTGAAATAATACTAACAGTGTCAAACATGACAATTCTGAGAGACTATGTATCAATACTTTAAACCACAGAAATTGTATGACATACACTCAGTAGCAATAATACTGTGCAGGAATGAAGCTCTCTGTAAACGCTCTTCCTTTATCTACATTTATAACAATTGTGCTTTTCCCTACACAAAGTAACAGTGCTCTCAAAAATAAATAATGTGCAATTTCAGAGTTCTATCCTGAAATATGGTAATCTAGATCCCCATTTAAATCCTGGACACATCTCTCCCAGGAAAGTCACCACAAAGTGTGCTTAGCACTTTGCTAGATCAACCACTAAAATAGGTACCGAACCCGCACCAGTTTTTCTTCAAATTGCAATCAATAAGAGAAATAGTACTGACCTCAAGCACATGTTGCTTATATCATTTAACAAAAGAAGGATACAGTATTACGCATCAGATTCAGATTTGAAAGGTTCAGTAGATCTTACATCTGATAGTGGCTCAGAGCTGTGGGAGAGAACTGTCCCAAAGCTGAGAAGTTAACAACCAAACATTTATCTATTATTTTTATGAAATATGAAAGACTCTGTCACAGAAACATTAACATGTATCTTAATAAGTAATTTACAATAAATTTATCTGAATGAAATCAAGTTGTTTAATGCAAAGCTGCCATAAGCTTTGGAAAAATATACACATTCTGCTGTCTTGATTTAATTTCCAGTTCTTATTTTTAATGTACATTTAAGAGCTACAGCTGGCAATTGATATAGCTGATGAGAGGATAAATTTGAGGAACACTCTGAACACAACTGATTTGCATTTCAGTTGTTTCTCACCAGGGCAGATGTTACAATGTTAGGGATCTTTCTTTTTATCCTACTACTTTGTATTAGTTGTTGATAGTGTTGGATTATAAAAGTGGTAATTATAATATAAAGTGATTATCTGTTCTGTGCTCTGTGGACAGCAGAGGTGTGAATGTAGATAAACAACAGAAATCACCCAAGGCAGCTATGGAGGCTTAAGGTGTTGGCTGCTGACTAATGAAGGACCACAAAGTGAAATCTGTTCCACCTCAAAGTCTCTATACAGCAGTTAAGCCTTTGCTGCTATGCCCTGGGTCAGCTTTAGGGAAAAAAATCACACAGTGGAAGTAATATGTTTTTTCCATTTAGGTCCTGGGATGCCTTAACAGAAATGATCCAAGAGCCCCAGGAGGTATAAGGGAAAGGTAAGAAGGGTGTCAGCAATGAGCCCACTGCTACAGCTTCCCAGCTGTAGAGTGCAAACAACAGGGAACATCCTGGGCATGTCTCACCTCAGGTTGCCTTAGACCAAGCAGTAAGTGGTGGTCACAAACCACCTCAAAACAAACAATTGGTAGCACAACAAAACACACACCAGGGAGCCTCCCAGCATCTTTGGGCTCCACATGGACACAGGTCTTATACAAGAACAATAGTGTAAAATGACCCCTAGTGCTTATGAAAGCCTGCACAAAGACCACAACTGCTACTTGCCTCAGAGAATGGTTTGCGACCCACTCTTCACTACATCACACCTCAGCTCAGGATAAAGAGAGGCAGGTGAGAGAAGGGGTGTACTGGTGTGGAGTCCCATGGTTTTGGAAGGGAGGCACACCAAGGTGCTGCTTTGAGGGGAGTGCTATGAGAAGGATGAATGCATGTAACAGCAGAGAGCCCTGAACCCATGGCTCACAGTGCCCAAGTGTGCAGTACTGAAGGTAGAAAACCTGAAGAAGATGAGGTTAAGGCCCAGTCTTGAGGAGGTATGGGAAAACTATTGTCTTGGAAGTAGGTGGTACTGTCATGTCTTGTACCAAACCAGGTCAGAGAAATTTAGTGATAGGGTAAAAATCTGGACTCCATGGCTTATGTACTAAAGGTAACTTCACTTGCAGCAAATCAAATGTGAAGCGTGCAGAACAGGCTTAGGCCAAAGTTTAATTTGTCTGCTGACCTTCAAAGGCAAATTCTCTCACCTATCTTTCTATTTACATGATATTCTTTTCATTTATTCATTTACATAAGTATTTTTTTTACTGCCAAGGAATTAGATAGTCCCCATGGACTTTGTTGTCAGATACCTAATCAATTGGCATATTCAAACCTTCCATGAGGTGAACAAAATCACCTGTCAGTTAATATCTTAGACTACTTCAGCCTGCTGTTTGTCGATGGCCTGAGACTAGAGTGAAGAAAATAAATTCCCAGAAGATAAAGCTAAGCAGATGTTGCTCTGAGTGTCTGAGAGACTGGCAATCTGTGAATTCTTTATTTCAATAGCAATTTTGTCAATGGATATGAAATATGCTTTAGAAGATCAACAGTGGCAAAACCCTAACAGCAAGAACAGGAATATGCTCACTCTCCATCAAAGAAATAACCTTGTATTAAAATGAAGGCATACATAGTGAACAAATAGCACCCTCTGGTTTATCAACAACAAGCTAAATACATTCCAGTCTGCATGGCTGTTTAGTTCCTCGTGATGCCTTGGTTTCAGTGAGTTTCATGTTAGGACCACTTATCACACATTAGCATGTGGCCAAAGTAAACTGTCCTGGAGTAGGAGAGCCTGGTGAATTGAAGGAAAGATGTTACTGGGTCTTACATATAGCAGAACTGACTTTCTACTTCCTGTAATATTTGGCTGCAAGGCAGTGACTTAGCTACCAAATTTGCATAATCGCAGATGTCCAATCATGCATGATGAAATACATGAACTTAAGAAGAGAAAATGGGTAATAAAGAGCATTTTCAGCTAGTAAATGTTTGAGAGTGTGGTGATACTTGTGAAATTGCACAAACTAATTCAAAATTCAGTAGATATACTGAATATCATATCTGGAGACCACCACCTAATGTAGATCTGAAAATGTAACAAGAAAATACCCATATATTATACCTGCATACTGACTCCTTAGCCAAGCATAACAGGAATCATGTGGAACCGTGATGTTACCCATTTATGTGCTCCTTTAGCACTAAAACATATCATAAGATGACAGGTTTTGTTTCTTAATGTATACTGTACTGACACTCCACCCTCTCCTATGCTCCTGTAATTTCTTGTACTCTTTTTTTCTGGAAAGAGGGAAGTGAAAGGACTTTTGGTTTTGTGGATAAACAAGACTGTTGATCAAAAAAACCACTGTGAGATAATGCAGCTCTGTGTTATTTCAGTCAGTTAAACATCTGAACATCTAGATGACAAAAAAGAGGTATATTAAATAGAGATCATCTAATAGCATTAGAAATTTAAAATAACTGCATGATCTGCAGTTTTTTTCCATCAACTGGCTAGGTCTTTCTTTTTCTTTAGTTCCACTGTCACCTGAGTTTCTTTAGACTTTTCCTTTCTACCAGGAATAAAACTGTGTATATACGTACACGTATATATTTGAATGTATGAAGTAGTTTCTTTACTCCTGCAGATTTTTCTGAAGAATTCCATATGCAAAGTCAGTAAAGAGGCTTTGCTTTGAGGTGCTTACAAAATATAAATAACAAAGAACATGTTCCCTTAAGCAGCAAAGAAACATAAATTCACACCATTTCTCCAAGATATGGAAAAAATGTGTATAAGAGTAATCTTTGGCACCAAAAAGAAGGGCACCTTCTTGTATGTCTTCAAATCTGTACAGGAGACAAAAACTTCTCTTTAAGTTAGATCAAAATGATATCTGCATGGTTTCATGTAATGGGTACTGACAACAGTAGCTAGAAAAATAATCGAGATGTTAAAGATTGTATGACAGTAGGATACAACACAGTAACACTTGATAAAATATTTGATGTTCCCCTCCACCCTCCCACGCTTACGAATCCTTTTTTCTTAAGACAATTCTGTAAGATAAAAACATTTAATTACTCATAACATCCTTGAAATCTTGTAAGGGCTCCAAAACTTAAAAGCAACAAAACCCAACCAATGGCAATAGGAAAAACAGCAACAAAAGCTGAGGTTATAATACAAGATCAGAAACAGTTCTCTGACTGAAGGCATTTACTGATTTGTTTGATCTTACAGACTTCACTTTCTCTACTCAAATTCATCATGATATTTTCTGCCAAAGCCTGATTTATTTGCTCAAGTAAGTATTCCATCCACTGGGTATTCTTGTGTGGGCTGTCTGATCACAGTTGCAAATTGGCAGGTTCTTTTTCCTCTTTAATTCATGATGAATGTGTCACTTAATCCTGTAAACAGTACTGAGTATACATTCAAGCTTTGTTCTTAGTCAAAGTGGCACTTACTTGAACCCTTGCAGTCAAGATAGCTTAGTTATATAGCACTTTACAGGTATAATAGCTGGTTATGTACTTCTGATATAACACCTTTTTCCAATGGCTTAGTGGGTATTGAAACAAATCCCCACTGCAGTCCCATTGCCATTCCACATCATCTTTATGATGAGGTGTGTATTCTGTATTTATTGCACTCTACATGTGCTTTATTGCTGTATGCATTTCCCCGTTGTTAATTTAAGTGCTCCTCTATTATGTAACACATACAATGTTTTAAACTCTAATGGCATCCTATGAGGACTGGCATTAGAAAAGTACCGATACTTCAGATCATCATAATAATGATACTTGACTGGTTTTCCATGTAAATCCTTTGGGAATGGCCAAAATCCATACAGGTGAATTTCATCACAAAATCTGGTGGCAAGTGTATACATGAGGAGACCAGTGCTGGGTCGTTTAATGTGGACCTTGTTTGTCAGCCAATAGCTGCAAAGAAAGAAAAAGTGCATTAAGAAACTCATATGACTTCATGTGAATAAATCCTTATTTATTAGGAGCTTATTTTATCTACTACGCATTTACTTTACACTATGAAAAGGGGAAAGTCTCTTTTTCTCTAAACTGAGATCATAACAACACTCTTCTGGTGCACCTTTATTCCTCCTAGAGGAGGTTAAGGGAGACCTTATTTAGCACAGTGCTGAAAAAAACCTGGCCAACTAAGGGATTTAGTTCAGGCCTCAATCCTAACATGACATCATGTCTGCAGAAGCTAGAAAACTGCAGTTAACCTCCTCAGCCAGATCAGGGAACAGTCTCTTGCTATAAAATCTGACCTGATGCAGTATCCAATTCACGTGATCAAGTGAGCCCTACATTGAATATTTGATTGTCCTGGTGGTTACTTCACAGATTGCTTGTCTAAACAGAAAGCAGATAGAAATGATAAATGTAAGTTAAGAATGTAATTTCCAGAACTCAGTAGAAGTGAAGCTTGATTTACTTGCTTGTGATTAAGCACATAAAACTACCTGTTGCTAATAGCAGTCTCCAGCTAAGCAACACCTTACATTACCGATTTTTAAAATGCTTTGTTTTGTACTCAAACATTCACTGGTCTGACTTAAGCTACAGGACAGTTTTCCTGAGCCAGTAACAAGAAGTCTGGTTATGGCTTTAAAAGCAGCAGAGAGTTTTCAAAGAGACAAATGGAAACTTAACTGGATTCCAGCACATAGCTTACATTGGTACCCCCAAAGTCTGTCACCAACATTGTTCTACATCTCTAACCTTTAAAATCAGAACTTCATTAGAATAGTGCCAGCCTATTACTGGTAAAACACTTCTCCCAGGTCTGATTCAATAGAAAGTCCGCTAGTACTTTAGAGAAATAAAAAAGGTCACTTAGATTCTTAATGGTCATTCTGCTGATTTGGACAAACAGCCTGCACACAGCTGTACTGATCAGACTGTGGGAATGCGTGACTGCAAGTAGGGGAAGTATGTATCAGCATTACCACAGAAATGTAAAACCACCGCAGTGTGCCACTGTACTCTTAGTTGTAGGCTGTGAATTGCTTCTACCACAGTCTAGGAAGAAGGTCAAGGGAGATAAACCTCACCAGCCTGGAGTTAGCCTTGTTTTAAATGGGATTACAATAAGGCTGGAACTTAAAACTATACATCCAGAGTGCTATAAAGGCATTAATGATGTAGTAGGAGGAACATCCCACCCCCCAGTATGAAACAGGACAGCAAAACTATATTTTTAATCAAAGATTAAAGCATTTTAAAAGCACCAGATAATATGCAACAGTTAATTTAACCATCCCATCGAAACTGGCCTTCTCAGTTTCATTCTTTGCCAAAACCATAGCTTTGAATCACAGATAGGTATGCATGTGAAAGCTAATTTGATATTTCTGGTTGGTTTTTTGGTTCTTTTTGTTCTGTTTTGGGTTTTTGTTGCTGTTGTTGTTGGTTTGGTCTTTTGTTTGTTTTTTTTTTTCATTATACTCAAGTTTATTTTTTGAAAGCTGAAGGACCCTGCAAGCAGAAAAGAGTTCTGGGCTGAGTGACTACTTCTCCAAGCCAGCATAGGGAATGACTCAGAATTTTGCTCGGCTGTAAAAACAAGATGGTAAAAAGCTTATTTAAGGATTGAATGCACTTGGGAATCTACAAATGGCACATGCATATATCATTTTTCAGTGTCTTCATAAACACGATTTTTCAGACATAAGATGCTAACCAGTTTGCTTCTTACGCTGATAAACTGGAACTCTGTAAGACAGGATAAACCAAAGGAGGGACTCCATTCTAGAAAATAAATGTTTGTTTATGGAAAAGTTGTTGAAGAAAGAAATTTGAATGCTTTTAGCACTTCACATCATAGATACAGCAAAACAGATTAAAAGTAAAAGCTAATTATTTAATTTTTGTAGAAATTGATACTTTTTTCTTGAGAAGTCAGTACTTTAATCCCATGCAGTTATCCATCTACATGAGTGTTTCTAGCCAAACAACAGTCAAAACTGATGCATCTGGTACTACAGGCTACCACTGCTATCGTTCCAGCTGAATTTCACCCTTCCAGGATGCTCATGGCAGAAAATTAAATTAGTAGTAAACAAGTAAATATTTGAAAAGGACACTACATCTTACTTAAGCATTTCTGTCCATAAATAAGTATGTAATGAAGGAATAAGATACAATGAAGACCCTCTTACAATTCTAGTGTATAAAAGCATATCTTCTCTTCTGTTTGTCATATTCAGGTATTATACAAAACAGAAGTTTAACTATTTCTTATTTCTTAAAATTGAAAATATATCCAAACTCTCACCATATATGGAAAATATAGTACTTGCTGTAATTACTGCAAAGCTTTTGTAACTTGGGATCAATTATACTTAAGATGAAAAAAAGAAGTAATGCAACAAATGAAACAGCTGGAGGCACTCAGTGCTCAAGGCTGATGCTTCTTAAACATAATTTATCTCTGCACATTCCTGGCACCCAAGGTCTGCTTGAATCAATAAAATTGTCAAGTAGTGACACAAATCACAAGTAGTCTTTGTGACTTTTATTCTGAAAGATACATGTCAACTTTTCAGTTGCTCTGGTAGCTATTCTAATGTGAAGCCAACTTAAGGCTGATTAGGATTGATTGATGTTGTAGATGCTTTAACCAATAAGCATCTCTGTACCGGTTTTCAGTTTCTGAAGTTTTATTACAGCTTTAGTTTAAAGCATAAAGATACTCTCCCAATCTACTTTTCTGGCATGCACTCACTTTCTGTTTAACTAAGATTCCAACATGAAGGAAGCAACTAACTATAGAACCAAATGAGAATCTCTCTTGTTTCTCATAACTAATCTCTAGATCTTCACCCGTGACCAATTCCTGATATTCCAGCTGGATAAGGAATCAGCTTAACTGACAGTACTGGGTGGATCTTACGTCTTAGAAAATAGGCATCACTATGAAGACCGTAACTGGCCATGCAACGCACCACTACAAGCACTCACTTGTTTTCTTGATGCCTCATGCTAAAACAACTCCTTTGTGGGGCCTGAAGGCTGAATTTATTGAGGATTACTGAATGTGCCAACACATAAACACATTTTAATTCTATAATTTTTGTGACTCGAAGTTGAGTAGCTTGAATTAAAAGAGATCTCACTTCAAATTACTTTAAAATATATGGCTGATGGTAATGTAGTAAAGACACTGGCAAGATACCATGAATTTCAGCTTATGCTCAAAAGTTAAAAGTAACCTCTAGGGGTAAGTGAAAAACAGCACAAATAGAGAGTATGTTGAACTGTCTGCAGTGAAAGGAAGCTCAGGTCAGTACTTAGGTCCTTGTATTGCATTTTATAAAATTGCTGTTAATAATTTTTGCATAATAATTTGTTAATAATTACATGTTTGCAACAGGTAACTAAAAAATCCCACGATACATTTTAAGAGTAAAGGTCACCCTGCTGACAGCAGGAGACTGCTAAAAATGCCTCTTCCATGAAAAAAGCTATATTTGAGCTGGTACTAGTTCCTGTAACAACGTCCTTGTGCTCCTACTATCATTCTGTCTATTTTCACCTCAGCTCCTCATTTCAAATCCAAGCATCTCTGCCTCCAAAACTTCTTACCTGCTTCAGACACATTAGGTAGTGAGCTATGGCCACACATCTGAGACCTCTTTCACACAGTCCAATATCCTCTCTTCTACAATCCTTTCTTTTTACACGCACACTTCCAATAGATTTCACATGATTTTAAAATCTGAACAGTGATCTCTTGCATGTTTCATTGTATTTTACATTAAAAAATGAAAATAATCAAAGACATTTTTGATATTTCTGTTAGTACTGAAGAGAAATACTGTTGTCCTGGGTTACAATGTAAAATGTAACCAAAAGCATGTATTCTATTACCATCTTCTTGGGCTGTTGAAGCAGGTGGGGCAGTGTTCGTTATCTGCTACCATGACTCATCATCGATAACTCCCTCCAGGAGCTATCTCTGTTAATGGGCAATCAAGAACCCTGCCCTATGACTCATAGATAACTCGCTCTGGATTATCTCCTGTTAATGTGCCCATCAAGGCCTTGCCTCATGACTCACCATCCTATTGTGAGATGCTTCACCCAGGAGGAGGAACTGAGCATTCCCATCTGTATATAATCACGGGTTTGGAACAGCACAGGCAGCCCTTACCTACGGGACTCCCGGAGGACAAGAGCTACACTGCTGGACCTTCAGGTGAAGACCAGACTCTCTTCTACAGGATCACTGCTTCAACAGGACCACTTCATCCGGATTGCTACCAACACCCTGACCGACAGGGTGCCAGGTTGTATTCTGACTTTGTCAGTGGTTTGCTTTTTGTACTATTGCATTTATTTTACTTTCTCCTATTAAATTGTATTTCTGACTTGAAGTCTCTCACTGGTTTGCTTTCAAACCTTCACAACTGTCGATAATGGATTTATGTCAGCATTATTCTAGTACTTTCTGATGCTTTAGACATACATGGTTTTTTCCTTCCTTTTTATTGTTATTACTTAATGAAACCTAGTTCTTATATGCAGTTCCACTGCACAAATAAAAGACGTTTTAAAATTCTGAGTGTAAAAATGTAATTTTTGTTAAATATCCATATTTGTCTCTACTAAGATAATACGAAAAGCTACAAAAAATTATGTAAAAAATTTATTTTAAATTGAGGCATTGGTACAAAACCTAAACATCTCAGTAATAATGACTTTTACAAGAATCATGAGATTATTTCTATTGGAAGGGATATCAGCAGACATCTAACCAACCTCTCACAGATCTCAGTCCAATCTATGTCTCCAAGTAGGTTTCCTCAGCCATTGCTGGCTGGGCCTGTGCTCCAGCTCAGGCTACCATTGTAGCTTTGTAACTCTCTGCTCAGCTTGCTTCAGTTGGCCAATATCTTTCCTGCTTTAGGGGGCCCAAAGGTGCTTGAGTGGAAAACTCCTTCTACATTTAAAAAAAGCAATGAAGAAAGTAAAAGTCTGCCCTGATGAAGATGAGATACCTAAATTATTTACAACTATAAGCACTGTTAAAAGATTACTCTGACACTTATGTTTGTCTTTGAGTTTATGGAACCTCAGTATTTTGGCCTTTAAAAATACTGAACCTGTTTCTGCCAAATCAAAATATCACCCATGGTTAAATAAACAGTCAAATCCACCAGACTTTAACCTATATCTAGCAAGATATCCTCACATTTATGAAAATTGAATCTACTATCAGCATAGTTGCCACATGAATGTCAATTGAATAGCACATTGCTACCCGATGACTTCTTGCAGCTATTGACAAAAATTAAATTAAAATAAACACATAAAACCATAAATATCTGCTTTAAAAATAGTTAACATTAAAATGATCTTCTGAGGAGACTCTATTACAATGACTAATATATGCAACAAGTGATGCTAATCATCATTACATTATATAGATACTGGGGAATTCAAATTACAATTGCTTATCCTGCTACTGTGGAATAGATGACTTCTAACTAAATTAAAACATGAGATGTGCTTTCCCATGGTCGTACTCAGAAAGAAGTGTTGTCTCAGACAAAAAAAATCAGATATGACGGGTTGCATTCAAATACCAGGTAATTTAGTGTACTTAGCATATTTATTTGCCTTATCTACAAATTCCACAACATGTCATAGCATAAACAGATTCAGAATCTGGTTGCATATATTTCAATGGATTTTGAACTCTTTGGTCTGGACAGGGCTGAATCTGAGGGAACATACATGTTTCAACTCTGAATAGCTCAAAAGATTATATACTGAGCTCTATTTCTTGAGATGTCCAAGCTGATGTCCAAGTAAACCCACTCAACACACCTGGATGTCACTGAAATTCTGTTCCTTTTACAAACAGAGAGAATATTTTTAAAAAGGGCTTTCTGAGAAATCATATACGGTATTTGAGATGTTAAAATATTAACATTAATAAGAAGGTAGTGGAAACAAGATTTTGAAAGAGGACAAAACATCTCACTGTTACTCAAGAGTGCGTGAGAAGCTAGAGCACGTCTACCGTCTTGATAACACCTCCTCGAAAAATACTTTAGAACAGGACAAGACACGGAGTAAAGCAACATATGCTATCAGAAGAATAAAGTAACTTCTGTATGAGGAGAGAATAAATAGAGTAGCTTGAAAAAGAGAGAACTAGGTGAGGAGATAGCAAAACGCTCCAAAATTATGAAGTGTGTGAAGGTGGCAAATAGGAATTTAATTACTACTTTAACATAAGCACTGTAACATAAAAAGCTATGGACTCAGTAAAGTAATTTATTAGTAGGTCTGAAATAAACACATGAAAGTACTTTTTACACAATACAACACTGAACTTGGAATTCATGGCAATAGGATGTTTTGGATGCCATTGGCCAACTGACTAAAAAACCTACACCTTGTCAATGTTCACAAACCCAGTGGTGCTGATGAAGCTCCTTCTCAAAGGAGCTTCATCATCTTCTAAGCTGCTGGCCATGGGAGCATAAATCACAGGGCAATCTTTCCTCCGTTTCTAACTTTCCTTCTAAGTTGCTGTGTTGGCACCTGGCACTGGTAAATCTACAGGCTAGAAAGGGATCTCTTAAATAGCCACTTTTATGTTCTTGGACCCAACATCTGTTTTCTAAAGAGTTAGGGCAAATACCTCAAACTCAAAGAACAAATTCTTTCCTTGTGCTTTTTTGTCTACAGTGGGATTAATCACACCAATGATATGAACAACCCTTCTACTGACCCTCTCAGTTTATGTGAATGTTTTAATTAAAAAGGCACTATTTGTCTTTTTCTTACTGAGATATGCTTTGCGCAGAATGCTGCACAAGGAATCTAAACTGTGAAATAATTAAATTGTGAACAACAACACAGAAAATGTGGCAGTCAGCACAAAAACACTGCTGAGTGTTTGCACAAGATCTACTTGACAGTTTTCAGTGTACAATATTTTCAAAGAGCACACTTAAAAAACCTGTTTCGTTAAAACAAATAATGCACTTTATGAAGAGCTGAAACTCCATGAGAGCTCTACCCAAAAAGTCAGGCTTCTGTCCTGATCTGCCTCTTTAGTAGTTAGAAATATTCTCTGTGATACACCGCACTACAGGACAAGGGTTGTAAGTAAAGGCTACTTACTTATATCTCTAGTGAATCTTGCTAAGAATATCCATCAATATATTTTTAAATTATTTAAGCCCTTAGGAATCCATTTACACAAAAAGAGAGACCTGAACCTTTGCCAGTAAGTATGGTTAGTTTTCTACTGCACAGAGCCTGAAACATCTATCCTTGCTTCAGAGTCATGAAAGTCATCAACTGACACTCTAGCACAGCACACGCCTCTGCTAAAAAGTGTTGCTTGCTCAACTCATGCACAAAACCATTCTCAAGAATGAAACATAGCCTAATTTTAGCAGAAGTCATCTATAAATAATCTGAGATCACAGTTACACTAGATGTGCACACAGACACATAGCAAAGGTGCAGCAAAACAGACCTAGGGTATATTTTACAGGCTTAGAAAGTCAAGAGAGAAACTTCTGGAGAAAATGTTTTCCTTTATGACAGATCAGCTCCTTACCAAAACATGCTGGAAAGAGACAGATCTTCCAGTGAGGTGTTCCATGTCTATCTTATTTCTGTGACATACTTTGACAGTAACATATGCCTACTGTACAGATAATGGGGAAAATATAGAATTCTATGAATTATAGAATCACAGAATCGATTAAATTGCGAGGGATCTTTAAAGATCAATTAGTCCACTCCCTCTGTCCTAGGCATGGACATATTTCACTAGACGAAGTTACTGAAAGCCCCATCCAACATCGCCTTGAGCAATTCCAGTGATGGGACAGCCGCAACCTCCCTGAACAACTTGTTCCAGTGTCTCAACACCCTCATGGTAAAACATTTCTGTCTAATCGAAAGCTACCTTCTTTCAGTTCAAAACCACTGTCCTTTGTCCTGTCACTACAGACCTTGGTAAAAAGTCCAGCTTTTAGTCCTCTCCAGCTTTCTTGTACGCTCCCTTCAGGTACTAGAAGGACACAATAAGGTGTCCCTGAAGCATTCTCTTCTCCAGGCTCAGCAAGCCCAGCTCTCTCTACCCTTCTTCAGAGGAGGGATGCTCCAGCCCTCTGATCATTTCTGTGTCCCTGCTCTGCACCCACTCCAGCAGGTCCCTGTCTTTTTTCCTGCTGAAGACTCCAGAGCCAGATGCAAGACTCTAGGTGTGATCTAAGCAGAGCAAAATTGGGCAGAATGAACTTGCTGGCCATGTTCCTTTTGATGCAGCCCAAGATACAATTGGCTTTCTGGGCTGTGAGCGTATATTTCCGGTCATATACATATGAAGACATGTTAATGTTTCCTTCAGGTTAAGAAATTCTGATATGCTCAAAAAACTTTTTAAAATATTTTTTAAAATCAATTTGTAGCCATAAACTAGTGATAACCAAGATTGCGACGTTTCTTTTACTCCCCATACAGACATTATAAATTAATGAATTACCCTCACAGTTATAAAATGAAAATCAATGTGTCAGTGTGTAAGTTAAAATCAATCTACTTTTGATTAATACAGACTGAACCTGCATCAAGTAAACTATTTTTTGTTATACATTTGTTAAAAACTGCTGGCACTACTGGACTTTTCTTTTCCCTTACAATTCCAACACTTAAGATGACTATTATTTTGTGTAATTTTATCTTGTTCCATGAAATCATTTAAAAATATGTAAATATTAAGGACTAAGATAAAACCTTAAAAATGTTGGAGAACACTTGAACAGTGTGACTGGTAGATGTACAAATGGTGATCAAGAAGCATACATATGACTCTATGAGTATTTGAAATGCCAGATAGGAGATGTTTTTAGATGGTACATAAACAGTCAAATCTAAGCTAAATACAATGTCTGTAGCAACATACAGTAGCAATGATAAAACAAAAAAGAGAAAGTATCTGATAAATTAGGAAGAAATAGAACCATCAAGTTAAATACCAAATCTAAACAACTATTTGCCATATTTTATAGTCCTCCTTTCTCCTTTTTTTCATTCTTTCTGCATGAAACCTCAAAAGATAAACTACTCACTTGTGTCTATAGCTATAAAGCACAGCTACAAAGAAAAAACCTTGGTAGGAAAAGTTGCGTGGGATTGCCATTCTGGAAAGCACACTGTGCCCAATTCTAAGAAAACATATATAAAGTAGGTAAAAAGAACACAATTATATTTTAAATAAATAGGGCTACAAATGGTTTCAGAGGGAGTCAATGGCTTCTTCTCTTCTCATATAGGTCGTAAATATTACTTATTTTCTTCTCTAAAAAGGATAGTGGTATTTGTTTGGATTAAACATGGAGCAGTGGGATGATTCATAATCAGAGAGAAGACGGCACAACAATATTTTCTTGGTTTTGAAAACTAAATTTTCTACTCAGTAAAATAAGAATACCTACCACTCTTCTACGCACAGAAACATACATAAAGGTGGGAGAAATAATACAGCAAAGATACTGCAGCCAAGAAATGAATTTGACCTATGTTCTGCACAGTTACTTGGTTACACAAAACCAATGCTACTGGGTATGTATAACCAACGGTTCATGTTAATCTTGAACTTCTGTGCTTTGTCAAACTGTGTCCTGGGGTTCTGACCTTTTCTGGGAATTGGCGAGGGCATAACAAAAATTACATCATATTTCATTAAAAATTACCACAAAAAAAATCTCTCACCTATGCCAAAGGCAAACGGAGTGAAAGAGGAATTTGGTTTGTAAAAAGAGTGCAATGATTGGATAAAACTGTTCAACTATATTAGTGAAAGCTTGTCTGGGAAAGCCACGTCAAATTAAGAGCATGGAAAAATCTTCTGCTGGAACAAAGATATAACAAATTCAGATAAAGGATAGTAGACTAAAAAAGAATTATGCACTCTTACTGCAAAATTGTAATACTAATGTGCATCAGACTGACCGGGGACATTGCTAAGTGCTTTGAAACACACAGGTAACTTTGGATTAAATTAATAAAATATGGATTTTAAAAACTTTCATTAATTCTTAATATTTTATGAAGGCATTACTACAACTTACAGTTGATTAGCATTTTTCCTATGAAAATGTCAACTGAATATTACTGGAGGAGTGTAATTAAAATTAATAACTTGCCCTAATTCTAGCTTTCACCATTAGATCTAGTCTTTCCTACTAAACGAGTATCTGTTCTTACGCTAATGGCCAGTAAATGTATTTCTGTAACAGAAAAAAAAATCCTATCTAACTGGTTTTCCCTCTTTTCAAAACAATGCAAATACAGTCATGCTCAGAAGAAAAATCTAATATATGAACAGAGGCTCCAGACCAGCTGTTTCACCTGCCATGAAGAGGAGGTCGATGCCAGAGAGCTAGGTCTGTATTCTTGAGAGACCATTTTCTAAAAACTTACATCACCTGTTGAATCTGCCCTAAAAAAGAAAAAACTTGGTAGGAAAAGTTGTGTTGAATTTCCGTTCTAGAAAGCATATTGGGCCCAATCCTAAAAAAACAGTTACCAATGTAGGCAAAAGAAAACTATTCCATTTTAAGTAGAGCTACAAACGGAAGTAGGTTTTAGAGTCAACTGCTTTTAGAGGGAGTCAACTTGGGTTTTTTGATCCCTGTTATGGAATATTACATTATGTGTCCCTGAAACAGGGCAAAATTTATAAATATGATCCCAGGATGAGGACTCTGCCCTCATCTGAAAGCATTTCTTTAATGGCACTGATATTGAAAACTAACATTGAAAAGTACAGCCTGTAAATTTGAGAATATATTCAGGATGCTCTTTGCTCATGGGACTATAAACAGTTTTCAACTGCTTTCAGCTTGTGCACAACTGCCCTTTACAGCTGAAGTCAATAATGCCTAACATCAGGTCTGGATACAGTAAAACAACATGTTCAGTGCTATGCTACTTGTTAGACTAACTTCTGTTATTTAGTAGAAAATCTGGTCTCTTTTAATTTAATCAATACAATCTGAAGTCTCCTATTTAGAGATTATTACAGAAAATATGCATTACAGGTCCTTAAATTTGATCAGTGCAATGAACCAGAGCAGATTAATCAGATATAAAAGGTATTGATTTTACTATCTGTCTTGGAGTGATTTATGATGATAGTCTGTCCCATGATCCTCTGCTTTATGCCCAAAAATGGTTGCTGTAATGGTTGGTTTAAGGCCCGGGACTGGGTGTGTGCGGGGCCAGGGAGCACAGAGCTTTGGGATTCTTGGTGGGCATTTTTGAAGACTCATTGCCCAGGCATTCCATGGCGCTGGGAAGTTCAGTTTTGCTTGGCTAGCTTGGTTTTGCTGGCCCAGGCAAAGAACTTTTCCCTTCCCTGGCTTGGAGAGGCTGCAGCAGAAATCTTTCAGCTGCCTCAGGGTGAACTCAACAGCTGCAGGTCCGAGACCAAAGGAGTGGGACTGGCGGGAGCAGGGATGCCCCCTTCCAGCCCCAAGCCTCAGGGAGCCAAGGGAGAGAAAGCACACCAAGAGGCTCCAGACCAGCTGTTTCACCTGCCATGAAGAGATCGACGCCAGAGAGCCACCAGGTTTTTGCCTACTGTTGGAACTCCTCCGTGGAAGCTCCACTTCCATCAAGCTGGCATCATCTCACACCATATGTCAGGAAGGGGTATTTCTCCAACGTTTCCCCTATTCTCCAGGCATTTTTGGGTTTTCATTCCTCTGCCTGTGTGTGGCAGGATGTGAGTTCTGACAGTTCGGTGTTGTTTTTCTTTCTTGCCTTGTGGGCATTTTGTTGTTAATAAACTGCTGGGGTTTTTTTTCCACCTTCCTCCATTAATATTAATTTTCTATTGGCGCAGGGGGGGTTGTTGAAGTCCTTTAGAGGAGACTACTCATTAGAGAGTGTCCTCTCTTAAATTTGTCTCAAAACTGAGACATCATCATAAATCCCATGGTTCTCATTGAATTAACCAACTGGAAGAGACAGGCTTCATACAAATAAAAGTATACTACTTCAGTAAATGAAGGAGGCAGAAGTTACTCCTCAGGATCAAGATTACACAAAACCTTTGACCAGTCAAAAGCATTCACTGAAGCATGTGCAAGCATGTGTTGAAGAATGTGTTTGAACAGAAACAATTTGCTGCATCACAACTTAATGTGGAACTCAAAGTGACAGACTGCCTTACAAAATCCATTAAATATGAAAAACTCACTTAAACAATACACAGGAGTCGGCATGCTGTCATGCCAGAGGACCAGCGTCTTTAAAGCATGAATGTTGCTCATTGTTCACATCCTATTAATTTCTAGCTCCACTGCAAACAATGCCAACCAAAATGCCCATTAAATAGCAATGAGATGTGACTGGAGTTCTGCCAAACCCATCTACTGGTTTCACAAGGACATGCAATACACCAAGGAAAAAACTGTTTTCAGTCACTTCTACAACCCATCAGAAACAAATACATGACACCTGTGTGGAAGGCTGCAGATCCCACTACTGATTTTACAAGCAATAACTTCCCAAGAGAAATTCCTGTAACTTCTAAGTAAGAAGATTAATGGATGTTTTTATTCCACAAAGATTTTATGTCTTGAGCCTGCTTTCTGATGTGACAGCCTTCTGCATCATCTTCTCTTTCGACTATATATGAGAGGAGGACAGAGAAAAATGACAAAAGATTTTGCCATTATTGGCTAGTATTAAAAAAAATTAGAAATGTGTCCTCTGCATTGTACAACTTGCTTTATTTTCTTTCTGTGAGTTTCATGCACTTTAAATCTGTACTGCATCAATAGAGGCATACAGCAAGTAGGCATCTCCTATTTTTTGCTTTATTAATGCTGTTGTATATAAACTAAAGAAAAAAAGGAATCCTGAACCAAATCATATACCCACTTCACTAGACTGAAAGATTAAAGTAAAGTTTTAAAAAAGGAAAAAAAAAAGGTTGTGTAATGCATTCAAAATTATTTTAAAAGGAAATAGTTCTCACTTTATGGATTAAAGCCTTTAAACAAAATCTGAGCTGTCATACTGCTTGCTACTTACAATGCTATCTTCATATATTGTCAGTGGCTTTACTGAGTTACCATCAACCATGTAATTAACAGTCATTTGAAGTGAGATCTTTAGTCGGAATTCAAGCTACTCAACTTCAAGTCATCAATGCTATAAAGTGTGTTTACACACTGGCACATTTACCAGATATTCTATGCCCGGAACTTGCTTTGCATATTACAAACAAGTTTATAGAATTTGAAAATAAAACCAGAAAGACAGATTTCCTCTTCTCTTTCACCTCTCCTTCGGAGAATGATCATCATACCAAAGCAGCAATGATTGCTTAGCAGTCTCATTGAGTTAACACAAGGAGATCCAAGGCATAATTTTGTGCTTTTCACCAGACTTTATGTATTACCCCTGCTGGTGAGAAGCCTACCATTCTCTTAACAGATTCATTTGGAAAAGATGTTTGCTACTAACAACATCAGAGAGCTGACATTAACAAATGCATGAACCAAATCTTCCTCTACCCATATCCTCCCAAACCTGTTCTGTCTCTTCTGAATTCATCCAGTTCATTTTCTAATAGGCTCCAGAGCCAGCCAGCATCATCTCTCTGGATCTGCTCCCACTGTGAAACATCCCCTGGGGGAAGCCCACAAATCCATTTGCTGTAGTAACTACAGCAAATCCACTCCTCTTTGGAAACCCACGACAAACCCCTTGCAGGCAGCAGAAATCCCAATTACCACCAGTGATCTAGGGGTCAAGCCTGCATTTTGTTTCCAGTGCTAGCATGTAGCAATCCCCCTGCAGCAGGTTGAGCTGCCCTATCTGCTTGGCACTCATTTCTCAACAGCACAGCTCACAGCTGTGCTCCCAGGGTTTCACACACCCAGCACAGCTTCCAGTGTATGCCTTTTAGAGAGGAGAACACACTGCAGCACGGAGAGAGGGCTTCTCTCCTTGACCTTGTCTTTACCAGACCTCAGGATTTCTCTTCAGTGATTTTTAAATGACTTCTAGTTCTGCAAAGAAAGATAAAATGTAACACTGACATTATTTTCTGAAAGCTTCTTGTCATTGAGAGCTATGCTGTGTAAACCACCTTTTTCCTACTGCATTTCTATGCTGTGTCCACTATAGACTAGAACATGAAAAAGGCAAGCCCTCACCTGTAAAGTTAATGCCACACATGAATCTTTCTACTGCCTTGTTAGCCCATCTGGACGTTACACTTCATCTGAGGCTAAATAATTTGATACAAGCATAAACGGTGCCACCTGTTGGTTTCAATATGACTGTGAAACACCCACTACTTCCCCTCCGTCAAATTCTGCTAGTGAGTGTGCCCATATTTATACTAAAATGGAAAAAAAAAAAAAAAGGAAAAGGAAACAAAATCCCCCACCTTGTGAGCCCTCAAAATGTTCTGAAACCAGGGGCTGCACTTGTTTTCAGTAAGGCCTCAGATTCTTTTTACAGACTTTCTTTTCTTGCAAAAGAAAATTATTACTCATTTCCTTTGGAAAGTCCCCTGTATCCCAGAGGTAGACAATGAAGTACAACTAAATATAAAATGAAAAAGCAAGTTCTAGCAATAATTTTCGCTAAGTCCATTTTCTTTGACTACTTCACTAAATATATGATATAAAAATGCAAAATATGACACTTGCTTCCACTAAGTACAGACTAGAAAACATCAATAAGCTGTTTCCACAGTGTTCATGAGGTATAGGAACTGTAACATTTCTATACAGAAATATTGCTTAAGAAAAGTTAGAAATGAAAATAATTATTTTTTACACATTATAGAAGTAACTGTTATTTTCTTAATTTTTCCTATGACCTGTTAATTCACCTGTGGAAGACAGAAGGAGGGATCTTGGAAAAGGACTTCAATACAGCAGTGTTATAGTATTGAATTAGTAATGTAAATCCAAACAGCACTAACCTCCCACGCATGTATAAATATGTCCTTATGGCTACAAATGAGGATAAGGACAGCAGAACACCTAAAAACAGGATTCACAGGAACAATCTCTGCTGAAAGAGACAAACAAGACAGAATGCAGAGGGACAGGGACTTTGGTCTAGAATGGGAAGGAAATGAGTACTGGTGAGAGACTTCAAATCTCATTCCACCTGAAACACAGACACTACTAGCATCTACCTCAGCTACAGTGTGCCTTCCAACAGGAAAGAAGCAGAATCCAGATTTAACACCTGATGAATCAGTTATTTTCTTTGAAAACATGTTCTGTTCTTAAAACATCACACAAGGCATGCCAGCACTGACCTAACCCTCTCAAAGGTCTGAAATTAAGCAATGCTTACTCTTTTTCTCACTTTCTAATTCTTTGATGCAAACTGAAACAGGCTAACAGGCGTCCCTTAGCCTCTGAAAAACCTATTCATGGTTAATGTAACCAATAAACAAATTCCTTCCCTCACATGGTGGCCTGACACTGCCCAGATGCTCTCACTCCCCTCCCCACTCCTCAGTGGTGTGGGGAGAGAACAGGAAGAACAAAACCAAGTAAACTCAGGGATCAAGATAAAGACACCTTACCAGGTGAATGAAAGAGCCACCTCCCACCTTCTTCTTCTGCTACCACAGTTGTATTGCTTGCTGAGCATGATGCTGGATGGCATGGCATTTCCTTTAGTAACAGGGAAGTTTTGAGACTATGCAAGTGCCATTCAGGCACAGCCAAAACACTGGTGTGTTATGAACAACTTTTTAGCCACAAATAGAACACGAAGCACCTACAGTTTGGCACAAGTGTTTGGGAAGAAAGTAGTAGCCATTAGTCTTGGCACTTGGTAACTCCAGACAAAATATGCCCAAATGCTACTCAAGGCTTCTGATCTGAAACACTTAAATCTCTCCCTGTATACCAACAAGAACTCAGAGACTTCAAACAAATCCATTAAAACATTCTTGAAGAAACTTATATGCATTAAAAAGCAAGGCTACAGAAGATACTAACCCAACTACTCCTTCCTATACTAACACCACTGTTTACTATTGTGCCAGTGTATTATTTCACTGAAGCACTATTCAAGTTAACAACCCAATGACTTGAATTGACCAAAGCAAAAGGCCAAACTATACAGTGCACATAGCTATAGCTTTGTTCGCTTATTTCCATATTACCTCAGTAGTTAACTAAGCATTTGAAGAAATCTGTTACCGGCTGGATGCTTAATACCACCTCTCCTCATCACAGAAGCTCAGTAAGATCAAAACTAAATGCACATGTCTTTAAAAACTCGTGGTAGGCATTGCAATCAAAACAAAAAATAGCAGAATTTTTATTTTTGTCTTACCTTAGAAACATCACTTTAAAAAACAGGAAGGAAACTTAACAATTTCCTCATGCATACACGTTCCAGCCAGAATCAACAGATAATTCATCTCATTTGTCAAAAAAATCCAAAGAGAAACTATTCCCAATTCTATTAATTCTATATGGTAACATCACTCTCTACGGATTCCAGTCCTCTCCGTAACTTGGTTTGTCAAAAACAGACTACAAAAACTGTTTTTAGCTTACTTCTCAATTGCACAGCTGCAGTTTTTGTTACAGTTTTGTATGATATGACCAAATGAGAGTTATAACACATTTTTATGGTTTTCAGAAAAACAGGTTTTATGTAAGGAAAATAAATTTTTTAAAAAACCCCAAACCTAAAATTGAAAAATAATCATAATAAGTATCAAAATAGTTTTCAAATAAATATAAATTTGCAGATACACTGTATGAATAAACTATGTGTTTCTGCTTATCTCCTAGGAGTTATTAGCATTAGGTACAGTGCTGTTGCTCATGGTGGATAAAATGAGCAGCAAAACTCGAAAACGGAAAATTTCATTCCTATTTTTTCTTATGACTAATTCTGTTGCTCTTCACTAGTTGAAACCCAAAATTCAATCTGAGAAGAGTAAGTTTTATAAGTGTTATATAAACATTGCTGATAAGGAACAAAACAGTTGCTTCAGTAAGAGATGAAACCGTTCTCCCAGAAGAAAAACACACAGAAGTTTATTGTCAAAAGATAAATTAGAACAAAAAAAGTAGATGAAAATATCCCTATTATCATGATAAGTTTTTCTTGGCTTACTTGGCAAAATGGACCAGGCAGTGAAAAATATAAAAAGTAGTTTGGTGCACAGTCACTTCTGCCTTCATGTTCTCTACTTCAACTGTGTTTGCTTCTAATGAAAACTCTCTCTCAAAAAGTGAGATACCTCTTGACAGACCTTACTAAATCTTTGAGAAATGTGATAAAATAGGAGAACTTGTGCAAAGGAAATAAAAGCTCATCCTGAGAAACTTTGAACTATATCCTTAAGGGATGCAGGGGTGCTGCAGCTCTGGCAAGTAGCTGCTAGACTGAAAAGTCAACCCTGGAATGTCTCCACTTCAAGAACAGGAACATCACTTCCTGCTCTCTGCATACGACAGGATATTGGGATTAGAAGAACAACTTCACACAATAGATTAGGTTCTTAAAATCAAAACAAACTGGCATCCCATTTGTTTGTGCAAGTTAAACAAAGCCAGCTCCAAGGATACCTTATGCTAGGGCACAAGGGTACTACAATGTAGAACTCCTATTTTTAATGTCCACATATATAAAAAATAGGATTGTACTCCACTGAAAAGAAGCTAGAGTGAAATTTTTTTCCCAGAATTTTGAATATTTATTTACATGATGCAAAAGACACAGTCATTTTATATTTAGAATTCTATTTTTAGCTTAATGGCCATTTTTGTAATATTTTCTCAGGTTCATCCATGTATTCATCCCATATTCATTCATGTATTCCAAAACATATTTTCTTAATAAATACATTTTAGCAGTAAACTGAAAAGGAAAGTCTGTTTCAGGAAGCAGGAAGAAAAGAAACAGAAGTGTTGACAATATAGATTACTCACAGTACTTGTTTCTCAGCACAGAGCTGCTGGAGAACAACTTGATATCTGCATGTTTCAGTTTCTGAAAGTATTTTCTGTCTAATTCCCAGAGTAAAGAACTCTGAAGAGTCACTGCAAAAGGTCACTACATCCAAAGAACAGCTGTTTGCTTTCACTAATAAAGAAAAAAAGACCCTGCACTGAGAAGCGATCATAAATAGGCACAGCATACTCTTTAAATAGGCAAAACTCCGAGATTTCAGTGGGAGTTCTGCCATGTTTAATGCAGGATAATACTGCTCTTTCACAGGCAGTATCAAGGAGGAAATAAGTGGAGCACAGGCAAATCCCACAGGATGTCTATGCAATTGTTCCATTCCCAAAAGATGAGAAGGAGTCTAATGTGAAGCAATTTCAGTGATACTGCTGCTGAGTGACTAATAGTTCAAAATATTCCATTTCCTACTGGGTGGCTTTAGTTGGAAAAGCAGCCAAGAAAACATTCTTACACATCAAGATGAGCGTGAGAACTTTGTTTTGTGGATTTAGGAGAGGAAATAAGAGAAAAAACTTCTCAGAAAACTAGTGTATTTTAAGTCTGTATTACTCGGCAGGGCAAGGGGGTGGTGGTGTTCAGCCTCTTCAGCAGATGTCTTCATATATTCACCAGCAGAAGCACAAAAAAAAAGACCTGTGCAAGGCTCTGGGACTCCTGTGTATTGTTTAACTGACCTCCACCCAATGTACCAACTACATGTTTAGTCTCAGGAACCCTCTCTAATCCCTCCATGGATCTGCAAGGCAGGATCCATAGCAGAACATCCTGCTGATCCTACTTTTGAGCTTGGTTGTCTGCCATCACTTGAAGTAAACAATATGATCTGGACTCTAATCCCAGCAGGCTCAGTTCCTATTTGGCTACTGTTTAATCCATATTCAATTACAGCACTGCTACTGAGACAGGCCTCTATACATACACTTTCCACATCTCAGAGAGTAATTTCATTTGGAAAATATTACTACAAATAATCCTAATGAAATCACTCAGCATTAAATCTCAGCCTTATTAATAAAAAAAAGTTTCTGAACTTAGTCATTGAAGTCAATTAAAAAAAAGTTATGTGGTTTGTTCATTATAAATACTTTATAATTAATCTTCTTGGCAGTGATATTAGGGAGCACATAAATGTTTTTAATCAGTTAAGATGTTCATTAAAGATCTGAGTTCCAGCTTGAACTCTGTCATGTATTGATTGTCTCATTCATTTTGTCAATATGTGCATAGTGACATTAAAAGCTCCATACATTAGCTTTTAGAGACATTTTATAAAAATCATGCAATGGCTCTCAAATCACTTTCAAAATCTAATATTCAAAACTTACTGATCAAGAAGTGAAAAAGCAAAATAGAGAAAAATTATCACAGGTAATGACACTTGATCTAAATCTACTGAAGAAAAAAAATCAGAATCCAATGGCCATTTATGATACTACTGATTTAAAAAGTAGTTATGCTGGACTTTGTATGTATATAATCTGGTTTTAAAACCTAAAATCCTTACGAGATTTTAGAGGAGCAGCCATCTTTTTTTTTTTTTTAACCCAAAAAGTACACAAATGGACAGAAAAAAAAGTTTTAAAAATTGTCTCGGCATGCAGTAATCTGATCAACAGCAGATCTGGAACACTACATACTGCTCAAACAGTTTCTTTCATTAAAAGAGAAGGAAGAACAGGACTGAGAATTTCAGTGCAGTGCTGTGATTGTAGCCAAACTGACCTGTTATTAGACAAAACTCTAATATAGCTTTATTCTGCATTAGAAATGAAGAATTTGGCCTCACTACATCAGAAGTCTGAGAAACTTTATGTTCTGCCATTAGAAAGTGCCTACACCATATGCTTTAAAGACAAATGAAGGAGAAATTTGACAGTTTGATACATATAAAAAGGAATACAGACAACACTTTCCAAACCTTGAGCCTGCACCCTTCAGCATAAGATGCTCTCTATTTGTATTTAACATGTTAGGCTGGAATTCTGAACCTTACTGATGATTAGATATTAAATTATTTGGCCCTAAATATACCATATTTTCATGTTTTAATAAAATTTTAGGTTCATTACATCAAAGAACTCTTGATAACAGTTTAAATTTACTATGGAGTTCAAAGTTAGATTCAACAACTGGAAAAATATACGCAGTCATATCGGATGACACTGCTAGGTGTAATCTAAAATACAGCTGAATCCAAATTTTCAACAATTCAGATGGCAGAGCTTTTGTTGCCTCATTCAGAGAGACAATGTAGGTACTAATAATTTTTTTAAGACAAAGCTTCCTAAAGGACCTTCAAACTGGCCAGCTTAAAGACTGCACATTCTGAATTACCATTCACATTTGATAATTTTGCCCAGATTTAGTAGATGGAAATTAAAGCTGTTGTTTGTAAACTGGAAGCAATCTCAGACAGATTTATGTACACATACAAACCACTATACCTATGTACTACAGACATTTTGAATACTTGGAAATTCAACACAATCGTGGCCCATAAATAGCTAAAGTCTAAACATGTAACAAAGCCGACTGAGTAAAAAAGTAAAGGTTTTCTGAAGGACGTTCTAATTTCAAAGGCAACAGATTATTTTTTTTTCCAGTGCCAGAAGTGCACCAGAAAGGGAATGCAGCAGTTATCTATGAGACATGGCAAAGTATCTTGAAGAACAACTTATTCTCATACTACATTGGGTAACAGTTCAAACATCCTTTCTAAAGTTATCTCTGCTGCTGTAACAGTAAGAACAGCTACATAATCAGTAACTGGTGTACAAGCCAATAGCAGTACTCTAAGGCATCTTCCTAAGCCCCACAGCCAGACAGCACATTTCAAGGAACTCAAGCTGAATATTACCATTCTGTCATAATTTTATGTACAAACACATTGCACTACCATCATCTTTCAAATGATTTGCAGGCATAGCCCTGTATACTTGTAGTATATAGTAGTGACAAAGACATTGGAGCCTTCATCTGAAAATTTTGTGTAATTATGGGGTTAAAAAGAAAAATATCTGCTCAAAGCACAGGTATTTTTTAAAAAAGTGGTTTCATTAACATTTTCAGTGATTCTGATCAATGTTTTTTGAATTGCCCAAGCATCTGGCCAAATTCAAAAGGAGAAAGATTGCTCCAAATTCCCAGATGTTTTATGAAGGAGCTCAGTATTTTCAGACATGCCAGGCTTCATTATTTACAGGGTTGCTACCTTACCCCAATGCTCTTTAGATTGCATTTTTTATCTTCACAGTCATTTCCCAAAGAAAACGTGTAGCACTTTCATTGTACACTGAATTCAGACAATTTTTAAGATGAGCTTATCACTAAATGGTGATACATTTTTGCACATAAAAGTGCAATTGGCAAATTTATTGTGATAATGCATTTCAGCCGTTTGCAGCAGAGCTGGCTAAATGCGTGGCCAACACTTATTACCAAACAAACTTATCATAAATACAATCCACTACATCAATAAAGGAAATACCATGCTCCTTTCAACATTCATCATGTTTTCTGCCTGCTAGGAATTCTAGTTATGAGTTTCATTGCGCTAAGGACAGACCAGTCTTTTCCATACACTTACCCTCTGACAGCATGAATAAGTCTCAGTGATGGATAGGCGGTTCGCACTCTCAATTTATTCTTAAGGATTAATGCATTAACCCACTCCACATGCTTCTCTCCACCTTTGACCATGAAAGCTGGGATCCAAAGGACACTGTCATTCAGCATGGATAGTCTACGCACAAATTTTTCTCTGTCACTCTCATTCCGAAAGCCTCCAAATGCTCTTTGTACAACTGATGGATTCATGGTAATAAAATCAGATTTAGTTCCCACATCGGCAGCAAACTCCACCACAGGAGCTAGATTGCACCTGAATAGGAAGAAATTAATGGAAAAATGAAAATAAATATGAAACATTAACTCAGAAAAAATGCGTGCATGAAGGGAAAGCCGAAAATGAGCATGCAAGCCCAATTCAATTTAACATGAGAAAAAAATACCTGTGATAACAGGTGTGATAACATGCAATATTTTACTCAAGTTGGACAAGGATCAGACAAATTTTTAAAAACATTAAGTGTACAGAATGCTGTGAGGAAAAAACCTCCTCTTTGTACATTTGGAAACCATATCATCATGCTCTAGAATGCATCAACATCTAAAGCAGCACTTGTGAATAATATGCTTTCTTAAACCTATTAACTTTCATTATTCATCTATCATCATGTCACCAACAGCTCTCACACAAAGAAAGCCATGCTAGCAAAATAAAGCATAATTTATACAGCTTAGTCCATGCATTTTTATATTACTTTACTTACAATACTATTTAAATATTATTTACAAACTAATTTTCCCCCATATTTAAATGAGTTTTTGATACTTTGGTTTTTGGTATTATCACTGCAGTTGATAAGATGTTTTGAAATTTGGCATTTTTATTTGACTTAGAACTGCAATTTTTGAAAAAAAGCATTAAACTTTCAAGTTTTCCTTCATATCTCATTTTCAAACCTTGTTTAATTTTGCAGTAGCTTTGTGCTTTTTTCTTAGGGTTGAGAAGTTCTCATTATGCCATTGTTCAGCAGATTTTTACCCCAGTTATATAAACACATACATAGGTAATCACACATATGCATTGAATGCAGGCGACAAAATGCAATTCACAAATTAGCTGTGATTTCAGTGACCAGTGTGATCTGACTGAAACAAATCAACTCCACAACATCCTCAATGAATTAGCCTGTAGCTAATATGCTCCAAAAATGTATCCTGACAAAACAATATTTTCGTAACTTAACAGACTGCTCTGTTGAGGTAAAGGATGGTAAGAAGCAATGTTGGAATGGGCTCCTCCAAAACATTTGCATGCTATCACACTCCTAATATAAATAGTATTCCATTAATTCTGCAATTTTTTATCCTCTAGTTTCTTCTAATGGCCAGATGTCCAATGACATATAAAAATAAGTCAGCATTACTTAACACCAGCTGAAGACCTAGTCCTGTCTGATAATACTAATTACCCAGAAAATAATTTTCACCTTGTAATTATCAGTTAAAGAAGTGGTCCTATCTTCTTCAGAAAGACATTCTGAAGACTATGAAGCAAATATATTCCTAAGAGATAAAGAAGTCCAAGTTTCTGATAACATGTGGAGAGATGTAGGCTAAGGAAATAGATCTACATTCTTCATTATCTTTATACATCTATGCCACAAACCATCTGCAGGCATTTCAGGCTGCTAGGAGTATTATCTTCTAGAAAATGGTAGTTAGGGCATGAGAAAAACTCAACTGAATTCAATATTGGCTTTGTAAATTGTTTCTGAAAATCTTAATGCACAAACTTATAACCTGCCCTTATTAAAAGTTTGTTAAAATCTAAAAACAAACATGATAAAATAATCAAACCAAGTACTTAAAATCAACCAATCAAATTCACTGAATTACTGCTGCTTTTGAAAATACCTCTTTTAAGGGCAGACTGCACAACATAATAACAGATTTGCACAGTGGGTTTGTTTTAGCAGTCACACATATGCACATGATGAAATCTATTACTTAAATATGTAAGATAGGTCTTGACATTGCAAATCCTGCTCTGAGTCCAACTTTGAGAAACAGACCATATATGTACCAAGACCACCATGTTTAAAAAGCTGTACGACATACACAAAGTGTGCACATGTAGCATAAGTCTTATGGTTCTAACATGATTCCCTACTTTTTGACAGCTCCTTTCTGATCTGCCAACAGCGCCAGTGCCTAAACCTTAATACTGCAGTTTGAAACCAGCTTATAAATGCAATTTCACCTAAACCCTGGGAAAAAATCATCATAGGCATACTAAGTACAAGGTGTCCTATCTTGCATGTCATTACTGCTATATCAATAACTCAAATCTATATTTTAGAAAGCGTAAGCAGTAAACATTTGTAAGTCACTGGAGATTCAGATTTTTCAAGTATAACTTCAGAAAATAATGGGCAATCCAAATACACTCAGTAACAATAGGACTGCAATGCTTTATTGTAAAATTTCTTGCTTATAACTAGTCTGAATCTACCCTCATTCAGTTTAAAATTTTTGCACCTTGTCCTGGTGCAATAGGCTGGGCTAAAAAGTTTATCCCTGTATTTATATGTTTCAGGGCTAATAAAATTGGCTCCTGTGTATTTGTATATAGGTCTGAGTATATGTATATAGCTTTTACCTCTTTTGGAGCTTTTATCTTAACCTCGAAGACATCTTTATGCTATGCCACAGTTTCATACTGTTGTTGGATTTTTTAAGTTTATTTTGTTGGAAGATGTCAATGACATCCCACCAATTCTCATGATTCTTTCAAGAAAATTTCACATTCAGATGCAAACACACATATACTAATTTTCTTTTAAGTGAAATTAAGAAGCCTATTAACTGAACAACTTTTAAATAGTCAATGCAATACCCTTCCCTTGTGTGGTGATATAATCACAACAGTGATGAAGTAGTGAGGGTGTTTCTGCACCAAAAGCTTTACCATTATATGCCTAGGGATTTATTCACTGGAAGTAAAACCATATTTTTATTGGGGTTTTTTTTAGGAAGAATATAGAGAAGATTGTAATTTACTGAATTTCTTCTTTCTCACATGCCACATTATTAGTACTTTGCAACATATGAATGCTTAAAAATTGACTCCAAACCACAAGGTGCTTGCCATCACTTTGCATTCATTCTAAAAACAACTTCAGTGTTGTCTTCACGTTAGCATGCAAGTAAGCAGGCTACAGGTGAAAGCTGAGCAAGAAAAACTTCCTATGCTACTGTTACTGGGAATATGAGAATAGTAATTAAGAGTCACACTGAGCACTGAAGATTGACTTAATCAAGCAAATAGCTGAAAATATGAGTATTGAGAATATATCACATTATAAAAAAGTTTGTAAATCTCCTAAATCTTCTTCTCCTGAGCAAACTACTGACTGTTTCCAGACCAAAAGATGACAGGAATTTTCTCCCAGCAAAAATAATTGTATAAAATAATGGTTTTCATGGATTCCATCGTTATTTTTTCCATAAAAATTCAGTTTCAATATCTTGTTTGAAACAAACAATCTTATGGCTACTTTTTTTCTATATAAAGTGTTTAATCAGAAGTTCTAACTACTACTTCTTTCCTTTGCACAAAACTGGCAAATAATTAGTTACTATTTGCTCCCTTACTTCTTTTCTAAGCACTATCTATGGCAGAAGTGTTTAGAAAACGGTCTAATGAGACAAAGATTGATACATTTTGGAGAGGGGGTTAGAAAAAGACCTAAGTGTATGGGAAACATTCATAATTCATTTGATTGGCAGTATCATAGGCAATAATATCCATGGTACCTCAAATTAATACTGCAGTCCCTGTTATTCCCATGACATCAGACCAGACCATAGACAAAACCTCTGCACAGCCTTTTCAACAGGGTGGTTACTCTAAACTTAGTATTAGGCATCAATTATATTATTTACGAAATCTGTAAGCTTACAGAGGCACCTAACTTACACAAATACTATGTACAACCGTGGTACTAAAAGGCAAATGTATCTATAAAATATTCCCAGTAAAAATACAGGGGTTCCCACACACAAGCTTTCAGTATGATAACAGAAGATTTTCAACTGAAAAATGCACTGCAATGCTATCACTAAAAGGAGCTCTGGGTTAAAAGGGAAAAATTAGGTAATTTCTGAAATATCATGTAGTATTTGAGCATGCATAAAACAACTGAGATACTAAGACACAGAGACCAAAAAGTCTCAGTGATTGAACACCTGCTTCTTCCACAATCACCTGTTGCATGTATTAGTTACAGTGGCCCAAATATATCCATAACATATATAGTCTTTTAGAGAGCAGAACTTAACAAAGAAAATAATGCAGAGTCACAAAAATAAACTCAAATGAGAAATCAGTTATTCCACAGAGATTCAGTTCAACTTGCTTTGTCACTAATAGCTCATATATATGAACATAAATGTCCAGTACATAGTATTCATAGACCAAATTTCAACTTAATTTTAAATAAAAGCCATTAAAATTTCCTTGAGTAAAATGGCTATCATTTCAATTTTACCTGACATTGAGAACCAAAAGAATATTCTACCTAGTAGAATAATGCAAGAAATGGCCATGAATCTGTACACTTCTTAATCCTCTAACAATTGGTGGACTTGAGGTTTACAAGTTGAAATAAATACTTTAAAACACTATAAAGCCACTGGAAAGAAGTGCTTTATACCAATGCTTTGTTTCATTAATATCTTCTCTTTGTAGAGCAAGGCCGAAAATATCAGTTACACAGTATTAACCACATACATTCTGAGAAGTCAAAAAATAAAAATTGGATTGTTGCTGGCAGGCATATTAAACCTTTCTGAAACATAAGGCATTACACCTAGATTAGTGTCAATAACATACACTCCTTCTTGAGTAGCCTACAAGGTGTTTTATATCCAGATTCATATCCAAATTCCTGTAAGAATCAAAATAATAATCTTGAATTCAGTAATTCATGCCATTTTTAAGAAATAATTGGACATGAAAGAAAAATTAAAGGCTTGAGCAAGTAGGAGAGGAAAAAAAGAGTTCAAGACTGAAGACAACCTCACGGTTGGACTACGCTCTACTCAATCCACATGCAAGAAGCACACTGCCCTAACACTTGTGTGTGTGTAGCACACCTTCTCACCCGGTTCTCCAAATAAAGGTGTGCAGCAGTGCTGCGGTAGCTTTCACACACGCCCAAAAAAGGGGAGATTTACAAAAAAACCCCATGCACAAACTTCCTATTTCCCCCAACAAATGTAACTATTAGTAAAGTGCATGGATTCTCCCATGTTCTGCATACTTCTTTGGCTACTGAAAAAACTAAAGTTGCTTCAAATTAACCATAGGAATCTGGAGTAACAATGAATCCCCAACATGCCCACTTCATCTCAGTCCTTGTCCATGGCACGAAAGAGAATGCCTCATGAGAGCTGCAAGGTTAGAGGCTCAGGTACAGCATTGAAGATTCTATTAACATACGACAATCACAAGGGGTTTTTAATATGTGCTATGTAAAATATTGACTTGATACACCCTTTCGCAACACAAGCTCACAAATACTGAATTTATGATTTCAGTATGAAGATGGTTTTTGTAACATCATCTGCTAATAAACTTCATTAATTCCTGTTTCCCAGATTAGAACTCATACTGGTAATAAATAAATTCATTCATTCTTCCCAGCATCTCCCTTAACACCAGGGAGTGAAATGCAAGTTATCAACTGACACAGCATAGTGAAGTGTCAGAAAAAGTCTAAGTGGCATTTTAGAAACAGCTGCAAAACACACTATTTACATCGTTATTGTGTGTCCTGCTGCAAAATTACACATGAATCAGTTTTGCTGCTCTTCCCAGAACTATTCCTTTGACAACAAAATAAAGCAATGAATTTCTATCACTGCAAGTTTTCTGCATATATTAAAAAATTATTTTAAAAACCACAAAAAAACTACAGCAGTGAAATATTGAAAATTCTATTTTAATGCATGAAAAACTAAGAAATGGAACTTAGCAGGACCCTGAACACCTGTACCTTTGCCTTTTGGTGTGAAAATACCATCACACGTGACTGTCTATAAAGAGCATATTCTATAGGATAATTATGAAGATCCACACAACTGTTATAATTCTGATATAGAAATTTTTAAAAAAATCTGCAACATTATGAGGACAGAAAGTGTTAAAAAAAATATTATCCTTGCAATAAATTCTGAAAAAATGATGATTTTCATTGTTTTGGAGAAGCACTTAGGAGTTGTTAGAATGGAATGCTAACAGAAGTTTGAACTTTCCAAAATGGAGAACAGCTAAAAAGGCAGTTATTTAGATTTAGAATGTTCTGAACATTTTCACCTCTTAAAACAGTCAGTGGAAAAAAAAAGCATAGCATTCCTGAGTTTCCAACTGTTCAAAAAACTACTAAATTAAAGGCTCTGTATTATCAACAATAGGAGTAAGTGATTATAAAATAATGGTATCCTTTTTTCTCAGGATAGTTATAAGAAGATTCAAGAAAGATTCAGGCTAACCCTATCTGCTCTATGTTTGGATGCTTATAGGACATGTATTTATTTAAGCAGCCTTTCTGGAACCCATGATCATTTGTTTAGGAGTGTAGAGAAGTCACTTCTTACTGATATTTCCTGAGTGTTCTGGACTTCTTCCTTAAACATCCTCCTAAATCACCTACTTAAGGACTAACTTCTTTGAAAAAAAAAATAACAACCCTAAAATGTGGCCACACAAGTCAAGCCCTCTCCAAGGCTCTCTTGAGGTGGAGACCACCTATGCCTGGCTAACTGGAACAGCTCCACCTGAACTCCCCTTTCTCAGACACTCAACTCCGTGATCAAGAACACTGGAAGATGATGGCTTTCCTCTGCTTTCATTTAATGTTTCAATGTAGTGTGACAAGTTTAAGGAATAAACTGAAGGCAAAAATAGAGCTGCCACATTTGAGATCTGAAAAAGGTCTAATGAGCTAGTCATGGTGTATTCAGACGTTATTTTTAGAGGAAGACTCATGCTTTAAAGTATGTCTATTAAATTGGCAACTTGGCTCTCAAAAGATCTGCTGGCTCCAAGGATTTAGCTCTACTTGGTATAACAGCGATGGTCAAAGCAAGGTATCCTAAGAAATATTTGGACATAAAAGCTGATATGAATTACAAAAACAAGGTCCAGAATATAGGTAAATTAATAATCTAAATATCTTTATTCTGACAAATTTACCATTTTTTTTTCCTAGCAGCTGAAGGAGCAACACACATTAATGAAGCTATTACTAATTTCTTGTTATTAATTTAAATTGCTCTCCTGAAATAAGATACCACACCTTCAAGGTATGATTGGGTCTGCCCTTTTCTTCTGCCTGACCATATCTGCTGTCTTCTGCTCATACCACATATGATGCTTGCTTCTGCATATCACAAAAATCAATACACTAGGGAGAGAATCAAAACAGATTGTCCTCTCCTATGTACAGGACAAACCAAGACATCTATTAAAGGATACAGTCTTTCCTCGCAAAAGGAAAAAAAAAGGATTACAAGCTTTTTCATTTCAACTTCACTAACACAAGCACGGTCAAGTTAAAAAATGAAAGTCAAAGTATGCTGGAAAATAGAGCTACATTTGCCCAGCAAAATTTTATCACCAGTGACGGCAAAAACATCCATTTGGTTGACATTCATTATCCATCCTAAATGCTGACAGAGCTAGCAGGAAAAAACTCCAACAGGAAAAGAAGAGTTGTAACATATAAACTAGGCACTTCAATCCAAAGAAAGAAGCAACTAGTATCTTCTCATGGCTGCTCCTTGTCAGAGCAACCCTAAACTATTAAAAAAGCTTCACTCAACAGGCCTGTTCTCCATACTGCCCAACTGAAATGAAAGAGACTTTTCCAGAAGTGGTGTCACCACAAGAAAAAACACACTATATTTACTAGGGTTTGTTTGACTGGTTAGTTTTAACCAAATAACTCCAAAACTAAACTTGGTCTCTGCTTTTGAATAGGTCTCATCATGAATGTCGAATTAAATAATTTTTTAAAAAATTATAAAAATACTTACTCTGATTTTTTTATGTTGTTCAAATTCTGAATCCAAAGCTGAACTGTTTGGTACATACTGCCTGCCAGAAGTAATTCCAAGTAATTACTTGGCAATGCTTAGTATAGTTATTTTACACTTGCCCAAAATACAGCTGCATTTTCCAGAAACTCCTGTGTAACCACTGCATTTCAAAATATACCACTTACTATAACAAGTTCATCTGCTCTCTAAGATGCAACAGCTAACTCAGCCCTGGCTTGGTAATTTCAGCATGAGGAAGTGCAGACAATGTGGGAATAAGATGTACTTATTCATCAATCAGATATTTTGGAATGCTTCAGACTCTCTCTGCATATAGTATCAAAATGAGCACTAGAAGAGTAGTGGGTACACAGATCAGAAGTTCCTAATGGGGTATAAAAGCATGAGAAGTAAAAAAGAAAGGTATGTGGGAAACAGGAAACAGTTTCTAGTCATCACAGTTTGGGATTCTTTTTTAATAGCAAAGAGTCTCCTTGCTTCCCATTTTAATTAGATGGACCACATTTTCTATGGCCAAAATAAGCATGTCTTCATTAATCTTGTGAAACTTGTATGTTTATCCATTATTATTAACACCTTCACACTACCTTTATAGGATATTGAGTTCATAATACTGCAAGTGCTGTTGGATATCTGTTGTGTCCTCTTCCCTTTCACAGACCTTCACTGTCAGTTTTATCATTAAATTAATGGTATTGTTGGTGTTAACTCTAACATAAGAACTGCTCCTCTAAGAAACAACTCTCAGAGACACAATTTTCCTTCAGATCTCACAACCCCCCCCATAAAATACAACCAAAATCAAATGAATATATTTAACCAAAATAGTGTGACATACTTGTCACAGCACATAGGCATAATGCACTCAGTGTCACACGATTCTACAAAACCATCCTTCATCAGCCTATACACCTGGATACACTCAGCAACTCCTTTCCAGAAGACCACATCAGATGGCACCTAAGTGAGGACATTTTACTTCTAGAGACATTACATAAAAGCAAAAAGATTAACAGAGTGTCATGGTACATTTTAATACCAGAATCCAAACAGCAACACAGGTAAGTGCTTATGAAGCACTCCAGAGCTTCCTAATTACATCATGTGATTACATATCAAGCGATGTACATCTTTTTCTAAATGGAAGATGAGGAATGTAGGAAACTAACTCTGATGAATTATTTGCTTTTTTCTTTAACTTCAGTTACAAACAAATTCCTTGCTATTTACTTTAAACAGATGTTATGTAACTATACATGCATCGAGACTTAATTAAATAAATATCATATAGTTTAAGTTACAGTAGGTAAATTTCTGAAACATTTTAACTTTCATTTGTAAAAAAAAGAAAAAATTAAAAATCTCTGTATTGAAACACCCTATAGGCAGTAGGGCCTAACAAGAATAACATGCTAACAAGCATGTTATTCCCAGAACACTAGAGATTATTAATCACTATACTGTCAGACTCACTAGTTGTTACACAAATACTTTAATTGTCATATACCATATGAGAGATGTTTCATGGAATCATAGAATGGTTTGGGTTGAAAGGGGGCCTTAGAGATTATTTAGTTCTAAATCCCCCACCATGGTCAGGGACACCTGTCATTAGACCAGGTTGCCTTCTCTAAGAAAATTTTCATCTAGAAAATCTAATATCTAATTTTTTCTGTAGTCCTGTTAAATGAATCATATTTAATCTCAGCTAGAGTACAAAAGTGTGCCATCGGGTAAATGCAGTTTAAAACTGTGGTAATTACTTTTGGATTTCCTCTGCAGTAAGTAAGGATGCTAATTTGAATAACTAGTGGTACAAGTAAGACAAATAAGGAAAATGAAAGAGAAATGTGTTATTGCTTCAGTTGCAACTTGCTAAAATACCTTTCAAGTACATTCTTCTTTTATTTATGTTACCACAAAACTGTAATTTTTCTTTTCCATGTCCTTTTACTATTTATTGCCACCATCATTCTTTAAGGCGAAAAAAGAAAAAGCAAATAACTCACAATGACTACTATTTCTATATTGGTTTATGTCACAACCCTTTGGTTTTCTGCCCTTTCACCCTTCTCAAACCAAATAAATTGAAACTTCTGCTTCAAAAGCAAAAGTACCCATCTCTTGCTCAGCATTTTCTACATAATGCCAAGCTGTCAAATGAGGTCAGCTTTGATATGATACATGAACTCCAAACGCACTCCATTGTCTGTGTTTGAAGAATGAATAAAAAGTGAAACATCAATTTNGAATAACATGCTAACAAGCATGTTATTCCCAGAACACTAGAGATTATTAATCACTATACTGTCAGACTCACTAGTTGTTACACAAATACTTTAATTGTCATATACCATATGAGAGATGTTTCATGGAATCATAGAATGGTTTGGGTTGAAAGGGGGCCTTAGAGATTATTTAGTTCTAAATCCCCCACCATGGTCAGGGACACCTGTCATTAGACCAGGTTGCCTTCTCTAAGAAAATTTTCATCTAGAAAATCTAATATCTAATTTTTTCTGTAGTCCTGTTAAATGAATCATATTTAATCTCAGCTAGAGTACAAAAGTGTGCCATCGGGTAAATGCAGTTTAAAACTGTGGTAATTACTTTTGGATTTCCTCTGCAGTAAGTAAGGATGCTAATTTGAATAACTAGTGGTACAAGTAAGACAAATAAGGAAAATGAAAGAGAAATGTGTTATTGCTTCAGTTGCAACTTGCTAAAATACCTTTCAAGTACATTCTTCTTTTATTTATGTTACCACAAAACTGTAATTTTTCTTTTCCATGTCCTTTTACTATTTATTGCCACCATCATTCTTTAAGGCGAAAAAAGAAAAAGCAAATAACTCACAATGACTACTATTTCTATATTGGTTTATGTCACAACCCTTTGGTTTTCTGCCCTTTCACCCTTCTCAAACCAAATAAATTGAAACTTCTGCTTCAAAAGCAAAAGTACCCATCTCTTGCTCAGCATTTTCTACATAATGCCAAGCTGTCAAATGAGGTCAGCTTTGATATGATACATGAACTCCAAACGCACTCCATTGTCTGTGTTTGAAGAATGAATAAAAAGTGAAACATCAATTTTTCCCCCAAACTGCAAGAACAGGTGTTTAAACCAATGTGAAGGGATATATTTGGGTGACTTTCAGCTACCTCAGTGGCAGCCTGGTTCAACATCAACACACCACACTGAAATTTTACTACATGCTGCACAAAAGTAATGCAGTAATTTACAAAAAGCCACCTGTGTTAATCAAAAGCTAAGAAAGAGTATTTTTAAAAGAGAAATCATTTTGCATTTATTCTACTAAGACCTCTATAAGAACAATTTTGTCTGGAATAAGAACAGCAAAAAGCAAAAATAAGTAGTGCAAACCTCTCTCCCTTGTTTTATTTTCACTGTAAAAATAAATTCTTGTCAATAATATAGGCATGAATTTATATTTAGGGAATCTCATGGTGATGGTTGGTGTTTCAGATTAATTTCAGATAAGGCCTGTAATATGTACTTCAGATTAAAACATTTCTCCCAGCTTTTCTCTAAGAAACATAGTAGCCTGCCTCTTCAACAGCAGATAAAAACTTACCTTATTACAAAGTCATGGCTATCAATCTCTTTACCACAACCACTCTTCAGAAGGATGCCAGAATTCCCAACAACTGCACAGTTTTTAAATCGGCGATTTTTCATTGGGGAAACTTCAGGGAGAAGTTTGTGCAAATCCTGAGATATGTTCAGAGTGCGACGTCTGTCCAGTACATAATGAATTACATCTCCTGGCTTGAAGCTGCTTTTGACCACTGAGACATCTCTTTCAGCATCCAAGAACTGAAGAATGTTCTTCCTGCATTGACAGAAAAATGCACAGATAAAACCCAACACTCCCTGCTCAAATGGAGTTTATCTAACAGCAATACACACTGTTGAATGTTCAAGGCATTCAACATAAAGCAGAGGGTAGACAGTGTCAGTCCTACTAGGGTCATTTCCCATGCTCTAGGATGGAGGTCACACTGTGGTCACAATGAAACACACAAATACTACAGAACTAGAGCTTAATGACTTGTACACACAAAGGCACTGAGAGACGAAGGGAAGATAACTGCAAATTTGAAAGCACACTGTGTTTGACTATCTTCACAAAATTTTGGAATTAAGACACTTTTAAAAAGGACTGTGGCATTGTTTTCATAAAAACACAGTTAAATACATGATCAGGAAATATCATTTCTTACAAATCAGCTTGGCCCAGGAATGGCCATGTTTTCTTATAGATTCTTATTTCACCACAAGAGTAATATATTCAGTTTAGCATAAACTTCCTCCTAATTAACGGAAGTTTAGCTACAACTATACTAATTAACTAGATGTGAGAACACACCCAATCTTTTGTACCAATTGGAACAAAACCAGCTTAAAGCATATTGCAACTTAAACTACTGCAGCTCAGGGTCCAGTCAAGCTGTTAGCTGAACTCAAAATCACTTACAAACTCATCAACCCATTGAAACATTTACCATCTTTTCTGCAATTAATTGTTTAAACTATTAGACACATGACCAAAATATGAGGGTTTAGTAAACTACTGTGGATCAAGTAAACTATGGCAATTAAACAGTTATATACTCCCAGCCCCCAGCAAGTAACTGATGAAGAATATTTGCTTTTATGTCAGCTGAAAAGTGAAGTCATGGTACCTGCTTATGGGGCTATCAGGATGCTCTGCCTAAGTGGTGGTAAAGCAGCTCAAAGTTGCTTCCATTTGCAAAAGTTATCAGTGCTGATGGAAAACAGGGCGTTGAAGAATGCTGAAACTGGCCTGACTCATCAATCCCAAAGTTAAACATTCTATTCTGTGAAGAACAGTCTTTCCTGACAGAAACTGGCACTGGTGAGGATGCGGCAGACAGAGCTCCTGATAAAGGAACCAACAAGTAACAATGCTGACAACTTAAGTAAAGCTGCTGAGCCGATACATCTGACTGTCAATCACTCTATTGCACAAAAGCCAAGGCCCTCTTTTTAATGGCAGAGAAGTCTTAACATACCCCTTCTTGGATGGAGTGTGTGTGTAGCTTCCTCCCTTGAGTGGGAATCCCCTTCCAGGTTACTCCTTAAGGCTGAGTAAAAGACACTTGCCCATGGTTACTGGTATTAGTAAGTACCATCAATTTCTACTCAATTATTTTGCTAGCTTTAATATTGTTGCTTCAATATGGCTTCAGTAAACAGTGCACTACACTAGAAGTTATAACTATACCATGTATTAAATAAAAATGATCATTTAATCTAATAATTATCATTCTGATAATCAATAAATAATTTACTTTAATAACTTAAGTATATTTAGTTTGCCACCCTTAAGCCTGTGGGAAAAAGTTGCACAAAGGTTAAATTGCACTTGCACGATCCTTCAAACATAAGCTGTTGACCAAGTCTGGGGCTAAGATTGGATCCAACTACACCTTGACTCCTCTCTGAGAAGGAGGTTAGCAAGCAAGGGGTTTAGAAAACAAGTTCTGTACCTCATAACTCAGTGGGAGGGATTCACTAATAAACTCTGTTCAAAGCTTCCATTCTGCCCATGACAGGTGGGGGACTGGGGTCCAAAAACTGGCACACATTCAATACGTAGGTTCAAAAGAGATACTTAATGACTGCAATGTAATGACTAATGTATGCAATGACTAATACTTGCACTGGCAGTGCAGAGCAGTTTTCAGTACAGCCTTGACATAAAAAGCTGAAAAACTCCCCAGGCCAGAGCTGCAGGAGCCACTGATAGCTCAGGATTGCAAGTGAGCAAAGCTTTACAAGCTTGTGTCCATCTGTGAAGCAGGTATATTTGTGAAGAAAGATCACATCTGAACCAAGTACAACACTCTTATGGAACAGATGGGCTGCTGAGCTGGGGCACGGTGTTTAGTACATAATAAATCGACTTGAAACTTTTGCCTCTGCAAGTCTAACAAGAAAAGAAGAAAAACAAAAACTTTATATTTTTCACTGTTGTCAGTAGGTAAGATGGAATTCAAAGCAAAATAGATATTTTGTTGACTAAGAGAATGTTATTTTTGCATATTAAGCTTCTAGAGCAGAACTTCCTTAGAGCACATCAAAACAGGAAAAGATAACTAGAATGTTATTCTAGCAGTGGAAATAATCCCCCACAAGTTAAAAGAGATGAACTATAGAAACACCCATGCTCACTAGCCAGCTCTTGTGTTGCTACCTCAAGAAAGAAGAGTATGTCTGAATCTTGCAACCCACAACACAAAATACTCACCATGGAACTGATCTTAAAGGCCACAGGAGAAGTGAAACATAATAACAGTGTTTTTTAAGTAATTCCTCTCATTTCCTAAACTTGGCCAAAAAAAAAAAAGGAAAGGAAAAATATCTGGAACGTGTAGGGCTATCTGTTCCAGCTGTCACATATGAAGGAAGCAGCATCAGAGCAAAGGCATCTGCTGAGGCACACAAGGGACTCAGAATAACAAAGCAGGATAGACAGTGTTAAAATCCTTAGTGTAGCTTTTGGTAAGGCCAGGCAAGACATTTCTATAAAAGGAAGACTCAAATTTGGCCTTTAAATTGAATGGACTTTAAATCTCGTTGGGTTTGGTAGCTTAACTTCATGGGCACTCTGCAACAGATACATCAACTACTACAAAACAAAAAAGAGCAAGCAAGAAAGAATTGCCCAGTCTTGAAGTATTAAAAATTACTGCAATTATTCATTACACAGGAAGAGAGCTACTACAGCTGGGGCTGTAAAGGATAACACGAATGCATCAAAAGCTATGATTATCATCAGCCAAGCTATCGAGAGACTCGTTTCATGTGAACTCTGACTTGAGAAGGGATGACCACAAACGAGTCTCAAAACCTCAAAAAATTATATGAAATGTACAGAAATTAGATTTCTGACTACAAGAAGCCACATGATCATCAGAAGATTCGCTTTAGTCCCTGATGCCTAGAAAAAAGTGGCCTGAAACTGTCCATGTAACCAAAAATTAGCAGCATTTGTGCATGAACACAGTATCTTCTGTATTGTTTTAAAAAATAAGAGGAAGGCAGTGAAGTTATGCAAACAGTGCCAAAACAAGTAAAAGCACCTCAGCTTCCATTATTAATTTGGTTACTTACATTCAAAACTCATTTATCTATATGCTCACGAAAGTCCTCCAAAGAATTTCATGTCAACCTGATAATCAACCACCCAACACAGCTGAAATTTCAAAAATGTCTAAGGAATTTATTTTTCAATAAAACATTGAGATGGACAGAAGTCACTAATCTTAGTATCTTCTCACTTACTTAAAAATGTTTTCTTATCTGAAGCTGTCATTAGCATATTCAATAAAATGTGTATACAGGTACTGCAGTACGCAGTAGAATCCTTGTATAAGAGACATGCAATAATGCTAACATTAAAATATTCTTTATTGATTCATCTGGTGGTATCCAGGTATCTTCTAATACTGAAAGTATTATGATAAATAATGCAGAGTCCATGCAACTGTTTTAAGTTCCTCTGTGTTACTGACTCACCCATACCATGGGGATAACCGTACTTCTGATTTTCACGTAAGTGCTAAGAGAAAAAAAAAAATTACTGAGGGACGTAACAATTTACAACAAAAATTACTGAGCATATATACATGACTGTCCCAGTCAGTCTTGATGCTGATTAATAACAATAACTTGTTTAAACCTCTGTTCTGTCCCACAAAGAGCACTAAGAATAGCACAGCAAGGTTATTCTGATTAAACAGACATGACAAAATAATGACAAGTAAGGGCTAATCCACTTCAAGCTGCATATTAAATTCAAAAGTAAGCTCGATTCCACGAAGGGAAAAAGAGAGCATGGTTTTTAGCAAACCTTGAAAAAAGGTGTTCTGCAACCTTAAGCTAAAACGTGTAAACAAACAGTTTCATTCGAGGTGGTTTTCAAGTTTTTTCATGACAAATAAAACTATATTGGAGTGCACCCTCAGCTGGTTTGCAGGCAGGTGAGACTGATGTGACACCCTTAATTGCAGCCAAGCAGCTGCTTGTAACATGTTTACATGACTCAGAAAAACACAATGTCATAATCTGTGGCTGACCTAGGGTTTTTCTTTGATAAGCAGAAACAAATCTCCATAATATTTCAGTACCAAGGGAAACTCTCAGTTATCTGATAGAGTTCATGCAACAGACAGTAATGTCTCTGAACAGCTTTCCAAATGTTAAAACTATGTACTGCTCTGGGGCAATATGGTGAGATTTTTCTCATGATGTGCATTTTTCTAGTTTTATTTTGTACTGTGGTCTTTGCACTACAAAACTTATATAATCTCAAACTATTCTTCATCTGCCTCAGAAATGTGTGAATGAAGGAAAGAAAACAGACCACTCAAAGATTTGTAAGATTACAAAAACATGTCTATTTTTAGACACTCTCAAGAAAACTGAAATATGACCTCCCATGCTTTTTCTGGGAAAAATAATTTCTTCAGAGGAACGCACTGCTATAAATCCTTACTGCCGGACTTGAGTCGACCCTAGGTGTGAGGGGAAGCCTTTGGAGCACATCCTCAGTGCCCAGGAGGGTTCACCAGCAAACACATGATGGAACAGAGATGGACTAAGTGTTTACTTGATACTCTCTGTGCCCACTGAACATGTATCTTTATCTACATGTCCCCCAGCCCATATTCATCTTATATGTTCCTAATAATCCTTTCTGGTGGGGACTTGACAACCTCCCCACACACCTGTCAGTGTTTCCGTAGCCTTACTGGAAGCACAGTATTCCTTAGACCTTTCCCGCAGCAGATAAGGATACTCTTGTTCCTTATGCCTTGCTTGTGAAGGACAGACTACACCTTACTCTTAGCAATATCCTTCATTTACTTGAGGATAAGAAACCACTCAACTTCTTTTAAAAACTTTTATGTTGTAGATTTCTAACCCCTCCTCTTGATCTCCTGCAGACTCTCTCTGACAGGCCTTCATAGACAACTCGATTTTCTAACCCTAGCAAGTCTGACTCTGCTTTGCACTCCACAGCTGGAAGGCAGAAGGTGGCTCTCAGCCTTTGGAATCACCAGGGATTACGGCCTAGATTAAACATGGTTTTTTGCCAGCTAGATTAGTTTAATTAAAAAGCAACACGTGAGAACAAACTCTGTGGTAACAAAAGGTCACAGCTTGCTCTTGTACATGACTAGAGTTTCAGCTAGAGTTTTCCTGCTGGTTTCTTGAGGAGGCAGTGGGGACCACAGGTATTTGCACCTGGGTTTTACTTTAGTCTGAAAGCAAGTTTTAAGAAAAGCTCTTCCAGGAAATCAGCACTTAGAATCATAGAATAGTATGGGTTGGAAGGGGACATGAAAGATCATCTAGTTCAACCACTACTTTGGATTTGTTAAAAACATGCTTAACTGCAAATAACCCTGGTGGAGGCTGATGGAGGCCAAACAAACAGAAGTTCCATAATACAAGAGAGTGGGCATGCAAAAGGAAAAGAGGGCTTTTAAATAGACCATGACTCAACTACTGCTTATCACAGGAAGGTTGTTCATATACCAGCTTTCCATGAAGATAAGCAAGGCAGAGTAAGACAGATTGGCAAGCAAAAATCCCCTGGGGTTTATTATGACTAAGTAAGACCAGAGAACCCCAGATTCCATGTCTTTGACACAAAAATGATCAGAAGGAAACTGCAAATAGCTTCAGAACACTGTTCCAAAAGCTTCAGAGCAATTGTTGTGCTCCATTGCTCGTTCAGTATTTACTGCTTGCACTTCAGGGACTTATCACAGCTGTTTCACACTAACTTGTAAGACAAAAAATGATAATAATCTGAACCTTTTGAAGAAGGAAGATGCTTTTTTTTTCTTCCTTTAGATGCTGCTAACGTCTTACAAGTTCTCACACTTTTCTGACAGGAAATATTCTCTGTTAAATTGCAGAGATAAATGCATTCCAAATGTACTTTTAAAACATTTTGCCTTCCTGCAATTCATAACCTTCCTCTGCTCCTTTCAGCATAAATTCCCATATTTAATCAGAAGTAAGTAGAAGAAAGTCAGAGATATTGAACTGTGGTTCATTTCACACAGGTCACAGATGTGCTGTCATCAGCCCTGTGTGCAAGGCTTCCCCATATATGTTTGTACCATCTCAGCCACACCCCTACTTTCTGCAACTATAGCCTTCAGTACAAACGAAGTCTCCTAATTTCCATAACTATAAGAAAAACCTCTTTCTACTCTCTATTGCTATAGAGAGTAGAAAGGACTTAAAACATAAAACCTTAGCAGATGGTCGACTTTTCTTCATGACTGAAATAATTCAGATAGAAAGGGGAGCCAAGAGAGCAGTCTTCTTCTCTTTCTTCCCTTTGTCACAGGAATTATCAATTCTTCTTCAAAGAAGTTGCCAGCAATGAGAAGGTTACATCAGTTGCAAAAATCACTCTCCCACTAAACGAGTCATAGTCAAGACAGCACATTTCACACAGTCTCAAGTAATTAGTAATACCCATAATTCCCACCTCAATCACAGAAAGTCTAGCTCTTTCTTCTTAAGCCTGCTTAGCATCTCCAAAGGGCTGCTGCCCTCCCAAGAGGGCTGCTACACTCCACACACTGCCTTCTCTGGCTGCAAAGTCCTAGAGCACCAGAAACCCCGTGGAATCTTTCCAGCCTTGATAAAGGAGCTTTACCACTCACTGACTCCTATCTGAGCCTGCCCTTGCCAAGAATTCCTAAGGCCTTTGAGGCTGATAGATACATCACTAACCTGAGCAAAAATAAAATGGCCAGAGATGATGCCCACAAAACCAACAAAGCATTAGCAAAGGATTAACAAAGTATTAGCAAACATTCTAGATGCCAATCAAGGTTTGACATGTCACAGATCAACAGTCCTTGTACAAAGCAAAACTCACTATAAAATACCTTCTACATTTGAAAATTGCTCATGTGGGTGGCAAGCTGATGCAAGACACAAAAACATCTGTCATTTATGGGTGACTATAAGTTTTATGAAATATCTTTATGCTGTACACTAACAGCTTCACAAATTATTTCTCCACTGCTTAGAACTGATAACATTTTATATATTATTCAACAGGCACTAGCTTGTTTTTTGTTTCTCTCTTACTGTTACTTACTATGGTCAACCTCACACCACAAGACCACCAACCACTGTTCACGTTAACAGCTGCAGTTATAGACTATGAATCATCTTCATGGTCTACACAGTGCATGTAACATATTCTGGAGAGCTGAGCAGTTAGTTAAACCACAAGAACACTGTAGGACTTTGCTAGATACTTTTAAAGTTAGTCCTGATAAGTGCGTAAGTGTGAAACTACAGATAAAATGCTTCTTACTGCAGTAACATGGAAGAAACACGTATAGCAAACCACCTGTAAAAGTAAGAGAATGTACACAGTTTAGTCAGCATGAGCTTGAAAGACTTCATACGGGGTTGCATGTGGCTTCCTCAGTGGGAAGCATGCTTGACATCCCTCCCTCATCACTGAGAACCATAACTGAATGTGCTATGCATGTCAGCAAAGAGGATTTCTGGAAAGACTATGCCTAGCTGGTAGCACTGACTCCTTTCATATAGTCCATGTCAGCTTTTGGCCCTAAGTCACATTAATCTAAAATAATTTTCTGGTTCACACCTACTCTCTGCCCCAGTGTTAATAACGGTAGCCATTTCCTCTGAAAACAAGACTGGCAATGTGGACTTCTAAATAAACTCAGCTTTATGCTCTCTGTGGTACAGAAAAATCATACATTACAGTGGAATTTCTATTGCCTGTGCTTAAGCCAGTGTACAAGATGCACTGTTTTCTTCACTCTGCTAATGACACACACACACACAAAAAAACCCTTCCCTGCACAATATCTTAAGACGCACTGTGGTATGTGGAGTTTTTTAAGTACACATTAGTAATTTATTAAATAAGAGAAACTCCCCCCTCTGGAAAACAATAAAGAAAAAAGTTATTTTGAAACTCATTAATTTAGCAGATTTAGATGATACACATGTATTAACAGGATGAAAAAATACTAAAGCATTCTCTACTGTTTTACCTCTTTGTCCGAATGATGTATTTTGCATTTGAAACAGGTGGAAAATTAGCAAAACCCAAGCTTAATTTTCTCTCTTAACTTTAACCAAAAAGTTATTTTAATATTTTTTCTTGTTTGTTGTTTGGCTTGAGCAGCAAAGTGTATTGGTTTTAAATAGTTCTCAGATATGATACTCAATTTTTCAGTAAAATTATTGGGAATAATTCTTATCTCTACTTATAGTCACTCACTCATTTCCAAATCAGTTTACTTCACAAGTAGAAAAAGCTATTTTGTCCCAACTGTGAGACACATAACTTATGATACATAAATTTCTGAGCTACCTTTATCTTCTGCATGCTTTAGAATTAGGGACATAAAGTAGTAGTCATTAAAAAAATCTCTAAATTCCTCCTTCAGAGAAGTCATGCTTTTATACATGGAAACAATGCCTGTTTAAGGGGTTTGTAAACTGTCCTTTAATTTTAAAAAAAAATAAAAAGAAAAAATTTCAGAAGTAGAAACAAAAGTCACATTTCAATTAGATCAAATTTCTATTCATAATCTGAATATTCAGAAAATCAAGTCTAATCTGCTACGTAACTGTTGTTAAAAATAGCTAATTTCCCTCATTGATCATAGAACGTGACGCTCTTAGTTCTCCACATTGCCAATCCATACTCCACGTTTCTCTCATGGGCCACCTTCCTGATGAAAATGGGGAAGATATGACACGACACGCTCAGAGACATCTGCTTGCTACCCTCTGTGGTTCCAAGGTGCAGAGACACAAATATTGAGAAAAATTGAGAATATTGAGACACATCAGAACTATCACTCACTTTAATTCTGCTACTGGGTTGCCCCTTCAGCATGAGCCTAAGGCTCTTTTTGGCCTTTCTGATGTCAAGAAAGGAAACTGCGTAAGACATGGATACTGTCAGTGTCTGACCCTGTGATGTGGACCAGCCACAGCCACAACTGGATTCACAGCACTTGATGGCCGAGCTATTGACTCCTGAATCTGAGCTATCTGCCTAAGTTCCCTCCGTACTCAAGGGAGGAAAACTGGTATGCCCAGGGTACTTTCACCTGTCCTATTTCAAACCTTTAGGATGAGAGAAAATCATGTCCTAAAAGCACCAGTTTCTCACCACTGACTGTGGAAGAGTTCTAGAAAACCAGCTTAAATATGGACATGCATAATGTAGACACTGATTGCACAGGTCTGACAGTCACAGCCAGATGAAAACATTTTATTAAATATTATGAAGGATGACTTGACTTTGAAGCCTAATGTAATGCAGTTGCATTTAACACTGAAACCTAAATAGATGCAGCTAAAAAGCATCCACCTGCAAATGTAAACCAAAAAACTATTTTATAGACCAAAGGAATTATAAAGCAACATGAAAAAAATTATAGGCAAGGTGAAATGAACTGCTTTTTCTTTAAGACACTCACCTGATTTCCATTACCAAAGAAGAATTGATTTTCCAACCTTCTACAGCATGTGGGAAGATTGAGGAGCCACCCTTTCGAATTATCTTATCAGAGCTATTGATCATTGATCTGCTCAAACTCAGTTCACCATCTCTGCAATGCAAGAAAACATACAATTACATCAAGGCTAACTCCAGTTTAAATCATTTACATTGCAAGCACCAGCAATATATCCTTTTATTCACAACAAAAATAAGCAGTTATCTCTCAGCTTTCTAAAGAAAATTAACTAACTGAAAAAAATCTATGGTACAGCTATCTGTAATAGTTGAATATGCAAATTAAGAGCTTAAATATGTTTATATTTGTAATGGAATAGACATAACAAGAACTACAATAAAATTCAACTTGTGAATCTGGACAAAACTTCATTATGTTTGTGAGGTAGATTCTGCACTTCTAGGTTCCAAATTTCTAGTACTAAACTAAGAATGAAGTTAAATCTCAAGCCTTTGCCCAGCAATTATTAATAATCTGCAATACGGCTTAATAGATATCTTTGGCTTCCTGCTGATGCTGAAGATTTTTAAGCATGGAATTCGGGAGTTTAATGGTATACAAAATACAAAATTTCTCCAACAATTCATGAGACTTTCACATGCACACATCCAAACCAACCCAATTGTCTTACCCTGTCCATCAGTCTAACGACTATAACTTTTTGGCAAGGTAACCTTAAAAAACAAATACAGTAAGCTTTGAGTGATGACCACTGAACACCAGGTGAGCTAGCACAAGTTGCAGCGATATTAGCCAACAGGATCACATAAATGGGACAGAGAAGCCCAAACACCACAAGTGCAACTTAAGGTGTTAGGACTAAAATTCATTTTTGTCTCCACATCTTTCCATTATCGCCCATACTGCTCCCTTTTAGATGCCAGAGCACTGTTCAGCTGAGTTCAAACACAGCTGTTGATCACAGATATATCAAAGTCATTGAATATAAAAATCTACCACACAATGTCTTGTAACTCAGCAGTCTTGTAACTCGGGTGTCCACAGGACAATAATATAAAAAATACATTTATCTGTTAAATAAGCATGCTCTGAAGTACTGCCAATAACAATAACTTGGAAACAGAATATCTGACCACAGCCCTTCAAAAGGCAAAATGAAAAAGATGTGAGACTGTAAGCTTTCCAGGAATTGCTGAGTTGTTTTTCTGTGGCTGTAAGTTCTGATAACAATTGGATCACCGCCCTTAGTAAGGAATACAGTAACATTACTGCTGTATATATAAAGCAAAAATATCTGCTAAATTATACAACAGACTAAACACAAGCTATCCTGTAATGGGACATTAATTAAGGTAAATTAACAAAACTGGTAATATGTAGTAATTCCTAAAAAGTGCTGGCATTGCAAAAGTCCCTATAATTATCAAACCAGTATCATACACTTCACCAAAACCACTCTGCATTACTCACAGCTCCCTTTCTCCCTCACCCCCATGCCAACACCCTGTAGCCCTGGCATCACACTGATGCAGAGGTAAGGCTGCCACCTACCGAAAACCTACAACTTTAGGTACAAAACCTGTCTGCAAATTACCCAAATCCTGCTAACTTGAAAGCATGGGAGGATGCTGCAGAAGTCCCTAAATTCAATAGCCAGAATACAACTGATACTTTTTGCTATATTAAAATTTTTAATTTCCTAAAACTTTTCCAAAATGGTTGTAATAATATTGGTTACATATATATTTCTGCATGTATTTTCTAAATGCACTGAGTGCATGCATCTAAAGGAAAATTACCAAACTACATCCAGGTGAAGTTCTCAGTCTAAAGATACTTCAGAGATGTCTCTAGTTTATTCTGAGTTAAACATTATTTAGTAGACACTTGAACAGTGAAACAAGTGACAAAACTTAGCAATGAAATGCATTGCCAACACTTAAACCACAGCATTTGAAATGTGGTTGACTTCCACATTCACAGTTTGCAACTGCAGTGACTTACACAGATTGTACATTGAAACAATGTTAAATTATGTTCTTATGAAAGAAGGTCCTAGACACTTTGTGTTAAAGTTACTACTATGAACACAAATGTGCTCACTTACATCCTCCTCTCCCTTTTATTGGATTGTTTTAACTTTCAGTTAAAGCAATATTAAATAAATTAACACATAAAATTAAAAAACTTTTCCCAGGTAATTCTTCATTGTGTAAATAATTGAAAGAAATTTGGATAAGTTTGTATCTTCTAGAATCACTGCAAATCCTCTCTGATGTAAGTAAAAGAGCTGCCATACTGTGACAGCAACTTACAGCTGACAATGTCAGCTTTCACTTTGGATTACCTTGTCTTGGTGACCAATCAAACCAACATAATAAGACTCTCTTCTCATGAAGATAGTTCATTAAATAAAGTAACTGCCTTCAAGCATATTCCATATCAGTAGAAGATGACACAGCCTAAGAAATACTGTGTTGCATGTTTCATTACTTGTTTAACCTTTAAAGGGACGTTACTGTCCATTTGAAGCAGGGCATGCTTCACAGTAATGGTCGTAGCACACACTGCTATGAGAGCACATAGCTGGTTTAAAGTTTATTATGAAATGTGGAACTGTATATAGTCAGTCCATTTTGTATTGTCTAGGATTTACCTCTGGTGCCACTAATAACCATAAAATGGACCACCTCGCACATCCATAACTTCTGAAAGTACATCATCCCATGGAAAACTAATTTTGCTTGCACATGTGGCCAGTCAAAAATAACCCAGTATCCTGAACTCCTAATTCAAGAGAAAGGCAAGTGTAACATCAACAGGGGCAGCAGTTATGAGCAATACATTTTTAGGGTATTTTTTCTGCTTCATACAGTAATGAATGGGATGACAGGCTGTGAAGAGAAAAAATATTTCAACGGTGAAAGTGATTAGTACCATACTGTACAAGAAGTCTCACTGATAAAGAAATAGAGGTATCACAAAATGACTTGTGAGAAGTATATTACATCTGTATTTTAAAAGGTTTGTTAGGAACATACACATTTATAACTAAACACACTTGTTTTCTTTCATTTAATATTAAAACAACAGTTCATTTTAGTAAGTTTTAAGTTGTGTCAAACAAAGTGCAGTAAGCTGAAGGCGGTTTTTTCTTTGCAAACTGATATAAATTGATTTCTGAATAATTTCATCAGTTCCCTCTAGTCTGAGAGGAAGGAGCACATACTAAGAAAAATGGGTATTAAAGACAATTCTCTCTCACACTTTCATCTGCACCTGTGTTTTCACACAGCTGTAACCCAAAAATTTTAAACTTTTGTACATCTCCTAAGAATACAGACAGCTTTGCGGTAGAAAATGGGTTACACCCAGGCTGAGCAAGAGGAAGACATACCAGCAAGTTGTGAAAATCTTGAATAACAAGGGAAGCGCACACACACAGGTGAGGCCAGCCCCTGCTCTCGGCACGTGTCGGGGCCACAGCTGCCCAGCTGTGCCCAGCTGCCTGCGTCCCCGTCCCGCACCAGACTGCCTGGGAAAGAGGAATACGCTTTCTGTCTTTAACTCCGGGGCCAAGTAGGGTGTAATTGGCTCAGCTTCCTCTAGGCCTGTACGGATACTTACAACTCCCTTATGCCTCCTCCTTAAATTAAGGCGAGGGCTTACACGAGAGGACAAAATCTCCCCACAGTCGATATACACAAGCGAACAGAAAGCGTGAGCCCCTGCTTAGCTTTTGCTGATTTCATTAAACGACCAACAAATTTATGCATTGCTCCAGCGAAAACAAAATCTTATACACCTCCAAGGAAAAACCAGCTTGGCTGAAAACCCAGCATCTCCAGAGAATAGCTGGAGATTGGGAAAAAATGAGGAACGCAGGCATTCACGTACATAAAGAGAAAGCTAAGGTGCAAACAGAAAAATAGCAAGGGACTCTTTGCCTTTCGTTTTGAGTTAATGACAAGCAGCAAAAGGAAATTATTTAACAGACGGTCTCAGCGAGGGACCAGAGTTTCCAGTGGAAGAAGCTCGAGAGCAAAGGGGGATGACCCATACTCTCTCAGAGCAAAAACCCTTACAGAACAGCCAAGGTAAGCACAGCTGCCAGGCAAACTTCAAAGACAGAAGCAGGCGTTCACCTGCATCCCGGCACACTTGCCGGCGAAAGGCACAACGCGCTCCGGTGGCCGCCGCCGCCACCTCGGGCCGCCCCGGCCCCCGGGGCGGCCACGGACAGGTGAAACTTCCTAGGAGCGCCCCGTTTCTGCGGCTGAGAGGCAACCTCAGCTGCAGGACAGCTCCCGCCCTTTCCCATGCACTCGCACCCTGCCTGCGGCCGCCGAGCCCCGGCAGCAAGCCTCGCTCTCCACCCGTCCCGCAGCGGCATCCGCGCCCTCCGCAGCGCCCGCCAGCGAAAGCACCGAGCTGCGCTGGCACCGCAGGCTGCGGGTCACAGCCCGAGCGGCGCCAGGGCACCTGACGACCCAGGAGGAGACGCGGAGGTGGACCTCGGGCAGGGACACGGCCCCGCCGCCCCCTCGGACCGCCCTCCCAGCGCGGCGCCCCGCAATTACCCGGCGAGAGGTGCCTCCTGGCGCTCCTCGGTCCGCGCTATTTCCTTCGTCTTATAGAAGATGAGGAGGAGACTTATGGTGCACACAGTCCACCTCTTCCTGACGGAACGCATGTCTTCTGCGAAACGCTGGCCCCCTCCCCCTTTCCCTTTGTTTGTCAGGGGTGTGCTGGAAACAACTGCACACGCGGCACGAATTGCTAAAACCACGGCGATGTATTTTTTGTTTGTTTGTTTGTTCCCCCCAAAATAATTACAGAAGATAAAGTAAAATAAAATAAAATAAAATAAAATAAAATAAAATAAAATAAAATAAAATAAAAAATGAAACCAGGCAGGAGCAGA
>VZTH01012674.1:99930-158569 GCA_013397815.1 Aleadryas rufinucha
CGGCGTGGGGAAGAGCGGGGCGGGCACGGGCGGTGCCGGTGAGGCGAGAGGGGGTGGGGGAGGCCCGCTGACAGCCCCGCCGGGTTTGGAGAAGGCGTGCCTTCCTCGCCTGTGTCACGTCGGTTGTGCCTGTGTCGCCAGTTGGGCGTCTGAAAGTTAGAGCGTAGGACCGCCAACGCTGTGCCGCTTCAAAGGAACACGCTTCCTTTTCAGAGAAGGATGAGGGGTTTTGTTCATTGGAAATTTTTTTTTGCCTCTCTCCCGCTATGGATGATTGTGGCTTGAACAAGGCACTGGAGGTTTTTTCCCGATCTCCCTGCCCCAAAACCAGCAGCTGAAGGCGGGATGCAGAAGGGAAGCGGCGTGGGCCCCGCACACACCCGCCGGGAGTCCCGGACTCCGGCCAAATCCACTGTCCATGCCCCGGTCCCCAAGGTCTTGTTTCATCCACACGGTCTCAACACAGCAGTTATTTTCCTAACTTCTGCTGGGACGGTTTCTCTGAAATGCACAAAAAAAGGAAGACAAACCTCGAAAACCCAAACGAAATGAAAATAAACCTTTGAGATGGATGATGCAACACGAAAAATAAATTATTAGCTATATCCACTTTTTTCAGTATTGTTTTGCCTTTTTCAAAGTGAATGAGCTGCCCTGGAAATATGTTTATTCTGTGTGACCGGGATCTGCCCACAGCCCTGAAGTTTGCTCTTATAGAACAGGCAAGACCAATATCACTCCTCTCCCACAGGGACCCAGGATTTGTGACAAATCTAGTGTGACTTCTCTTTCCTAGCTTAGATTAAAAGCAAGAGGTCACAGGATGACAGAGCCTTCCCTGGGTCTATTTGGTTTGATATCTTGTGTCCAGAACTGATCCACAACAGTTAGGAGGATGCAAGGAAATTTGGAAGTACAGATTTTTCCTTCCCAGGAGAGTACTCCCTCATAGGCATTAGGAGTGAAGAAAGGTTAGAGAAGTTATTGAAAATCTTACAGCTGCTAATAGTTGTTATGTTGGGAAAATCAGTTAGGTGTAGTAAGAAAGTTTTAATTCAGTCTCAGTGGAATGGAATGGACACTGCAATTTCCTTCCATGCAACCCAGATCAAGCCGCGTTTTCTATGCTCTTCTCTGCTGTGGGTCTGATAACTTAGTCTCAGAAAGTGATCTCTAAAAGGCATCAGCAGCAAAAGGAGAAAACCCCATTCTATCTGAGACAGTGAAGTTCAAATTTCACATTCTATAATTCCTGACATTCTTTTCTAGGAAAAAAAAAAAGGATTAAATGCAAAACTCTATTTAATGCATTTGTAAAAACTTCATCACATGTTCAGCCTAACAGCCAAGATTCTGTCAGTGTTGAACATCTGCAATGATTTTTTATATATCTTATATAATTTTTGTATATTAGATTCTTTTTGTAGTTAGATTAACTCATTGAAAATAGGTGTTGCAAATGTATATAGAGGATCCCGAATTCACCCATCTTCAGATGTGGTTTTACTTGGTTCCACTCACAAATACCAAAGTCAGCTTACAATACACTTAGCCACAGCAGCACCTTGGTTTCATGCCAGGCCACATGTATGTTCAGAAAACCGTGTGCCTCCACCTTCTTCTCCTCCTCCACCTTCTGCTGCACTTCTTCCTCCCTGAAGAAGGAACCCAGCTCCCCTGATGCTTCATAAGAACTAATCCTCACTGCACACAAGAAATCCCTGCCAGCATTGATAATGACAGTGATGTTTGTGATGTGCCCAGCAATGCACTCTCTTCTCCCTGCTCAGTCTGGTTGCAACCAGTCTGGCTGAATCTGACCAAAAAAGTTCACGCTCCTAACCATCAAGACTCTAAAGGTTTTTTCCGGTTACTAGAATGTAAAACTGTCAGTTTATACTTGCGCAAAATATGGAGAAAACCACTTCTCAACAAAAACACAATGTGCATAACAACCTGTGGCATTTCCCTGAAAATTTTGGCTGTTCCCATGCCTGTCATTCTACTACCATGAAAACACACTTCTGGGTCAGAAAAGGAATGTGGCATCCTGAGATAAGAACCAATTTAACCCCTGCAGTGATTCACTGTCTTCACCTTCTGCCTGTGCCATTCAAAGCTCTGATGTTATCTATGTAACAGGGTCCCAGAGTCACAGAAGTTGCTTAAAAGTGGATTCAGAGAAAGTTCTGTTCCTCTTCCAAATCAGTTCTGAGCTTTCATTCAGAAACAGGCTTAGAGCTCTGACTACAGTGAGGAGGACCCCTCTCTTAGCTCTTCTGCCCTTCCTTAGGTTTCCCTCCTGGTATAGATTTATTCTCTAGTTCTGTGCTCAGGCAGACACAAATAGTATATAGATGTATAGCACATATATAATATAATTCAGCCAGGTGTTACATTTCATTTACAATGATAGAATTTATTATTACAGAAAATGAGTTTACTGTATAGGGAGTTTAAATATTCATATCTAGTATTTCACTAATTCCTTTAATTATCTTTCTTTAATGTGTCATCAACAGCACTTCATAACTCTAACAAGCTATCTAAATTATGCCTTGGAATTATTTCCTCTTTCTCATACATCTTAATGATATTTAAATAATGAATAGCATTTATATCAAATAGTATGGTTTATTTTACATGAATTAGAGGAATGGTTTATCTCTGTGAACCCAGAAACACGTTCCATAAATCCTATTTCATGGCATCTGGTGATGCCATGAAATTTCTTTTATGAAGACTACTGGAGGAGCAAAAATGTGAATAATACAAATAATCATGAATTTCAGCATTTCAAATTTCAGAGTGCCAATTAATTTCTACGGCAAAGAGTTCTTGAAGGACTGCATTTCATGCTGAAGAAAGTGGCTAGAAACTTGAAACATTTATGTTTGTTAATGCACATTATCCTATGAAGTCATTTTTTCATTAGGAGTATTTCATGTTTTATGTAGGTGCCCAGAAATATCTTCTGAATTAATTCAGCCTGTTTTATCACTGAGGATAGAGAAACACTAGAAAAGATTTCGTGGGGAAGCTGTAGCATTTCAATCACTAATTGTCTGTAGGACCAAGTTACACAAATCTCTGGATTTTTAACTCAAGGTGGAAGGATGAATGAGGTAAATTAGTCAGGTACCCTCTAACTATTTTTTTAAATATATAATTCTAATGTCAAGCTGATCAAATTACAGAGACTACAGCTTTCTGATTCCTGTATAGTAACTTTTAACAAAACAGTCAACATTGTGGAAAGGTCATGCATTCATACATGCTTCTGTTTCAGGAGCAGGCAAGGCTGATGTGGCATTCTTGCATTTGCTTAACAATATTAACTCTGATTTAATCCTATGTGTCACCTTGCGTTCCTAGGCTGCCCTTTGGCCAAGGACGCCGGCTGTAAGGCCCTGCTGGCCAGCACGAGGCGGTGCCGCTGCTAGGGCAAATCGTGCAGCTGGCTCGCACCGAGGGAAGCTGGCTCCTGGGAAATGGCGAGCGAGGCGCGTTGGAAAAGAAGGCGAGGAGGCAAAGGGTGCGGGAGGGGGTCTCCCCCGAGGTCTCCATTTATTGAGGTGAGGGTATGAGGGGTCTGAAGCAGTGGAGGTCACAGGGAGAACGCCGAGGATCTGAGGGGCTGCAGGGTCTTAAAAGGGACGGAGAAACTGGGTGGAGCAAAGGGAACTGGCCAATGGGAAAATGGGTAAGGGGCAGATAGAGAAGACATGGATCCAATGAAATTTCAAAAGGGGAGGGTACAATAGCAAAGGGCCAATGGGCAACCGAAGATAACAGAACTTTCCAGAGCCTTATCAACTATGCAATGAACTTATTATTAAACATATGCGCATTCAACCAATAACCATCCTGGGAACCTAGAAGGTTCTAGAGGGGTGGGCAGGTCCCAATTCCAGGGCACGCCTCCTCACACAGAGGTCTCCTCCCCTGGCCCCGCCTCTAGGGTGGAGCTGTCTTCATCAAAGGAGGAGTCACCATAATCGACAGCTGCCACCTCCAAGGGTGGGACTCCCACACCTATGGAATGTGTTTAACAGTATTAACTATTCAATTTTTTTTTTGTAAAAAACCCCAGCTAAAACAATGAATGATGCTTTATGAAATTTTTAAGTACTACTGCTACTTCAATCTGTTATCATTGCAGACTTCAATATCCTTCAGTATTTTCAATGATGGTTCAAGCAAAGGCACCAGACACCCCCATAGTTTCCTCAGATTAATGTGCACAGAACACTAAAACTTTACAGATTCGCTCTTACAGCCTAAATTTGAGTATTATCTATGCTTCTGATTATCATAATCTATACATACTTTCATCAAAATGTACACCTCTTGAAATATTATCTCTTCCTGTTGTAGTAGAAGTCCAGTATTACATTTTTAGCATCACTGACATTGCAAATAGCAGCACTTCAGATACTTCAGATTTATAATGCAATAGCTTTTCCATAGACAGCAGAATAAAAGATAATGCACCAAGCTGCATTTTTGCATAGTTATTCCACCATATAGGACTCAAGGTTCAGGTTGGTGGATACTAAATTTCTCTTGATGTTCAGAGGCACAAAAATCAGGTCAGAATCCATATTCCCATTCACCTCCCCTTTCACTTCTGTGACTAGAATTCAGTGATGACTTAGTGTTTGCAATCACCTTGCAGAACAACCACAGGATCAATAGTGAGGAGACAGTTAAAACAAACTTACTCGAATTTCTCAGCCATTTCTTTCGTGTGTGTGATAGGAAGAGAGCATGTTTTTCTCTAGAAGAAATTCTGCAGCAATTCCTTAGGAAGTATTAGAACTAAATCCCAATGAAGCTGTACCTCTCTGTTTTACATTCTTTTGTGCAGTAGTATATTTAGCCAGTGCAGAGGTCCCCAGATAAAGTTGCAGTGCAACAGCAAGGAAGGAATTTTAATTTAGGGGCGTACACTCCTGTGTTTATTGCATTGCATACTTCCCTGATCAATGAGCCCTTTTATACAGTAGGAAAATACTAACCATGTCTATATTTCAAGCAGAGTGATCATGCAGATAGGGACCAATCTGAAAGAAGATATTGTCAGTTGTCATGATCTCCTCCTTACTTTTGTGACATAGGATGTCCCACAAACATTGGTTATAAAAATGCTAGTTCTATGCTAATTCAAGATGGCTCTCGGCTAGTATGCCTTTCAGGAAGGCTAAAACATCCCTACTTTTAATCAAAATGTCTATCCCATGCGTAGGGACTGTATATGTGAAATTTGATAATAATGAGCTGCAGTACTTCCCATATTGTATTTGAGTGAGACTCGAGACAACCTATATTTTTTGTAATTGAGACGAAGAGAAAAATTAGGGAGCAGAGATAAGGGTTAAAGAACAGGGGGAAACTAACAGAAGAGAAAGATAGAAGAAGAAGTAGATATAGAAGACGGGTGAGGATGAAAGGATTAACGGGTTGGCAACTGAGAGAGACAGCAACAGCTGTATCTGGTCCATACAGGAAATGAGAGGAAAAGTTCAGAGTCCAGAAAGGGTACAAGAACCTACTTAAATTGTGTCTTAGGTTACAATGTAAGATGTAACCAAAAGTATGTATTCTATTACCATCTTCATAAACTGTTAAAACAAGTGGGGTAATGTTCTTTATTTTCTCCATGAGTCAGCCCTGATAACTCCCTCCAGGGAGCTATCTCCAATAACTGTCCATCAAGTCTCACTGCATGACTCATAGAATTATATCATCTCATTGTGAGATGCTCTGCCCAGGGGGAGGAACTAAACATTCCTACCTGTATGTAATCTGAGGCTTGGAACATCATGAGCAGCACCTACCACTGGATTCCTAGAGGGCAAGAGCTACATAACCACAGCTGGACCTCCAGAGAAGGACCAGACTTTGTTACAGGATCACCGCTTCGACAGAACCACATCCATCACTCCAACAGGACAGCAGCCTCACAATGCTCAGCAGCCACCATTTAGTCAGACTGCTACCACCATCGTGACCAACAGGGTGTCTGGTCGTATTCTGACTCTGTCAGTTTAAGCCATCGTTTCTGTACTATTGCCTTTATTTAAATTTTCCTATTAATTTGTAGTTCTGACTTGGAATCTCCCACTGGTTTGCTTTCAAACTAGTTCAAATGGAGAAGTATGACTAATTCAGGCCTACTGAGTAAACAAGGTAAGAAAGGCTGTGTCTGCTTTTTGTCTCAATCTGTCCTTCCTGCAAGAACACACCCCTTGTCTCCCTTACTTAAATGTGCCTGAGCCTGTGTTCAAGCCCTAAATTCACTTCATTGGTCAGATACAATTCTGTTTTGGAGTCTGAATGAAGAATTTCTCTTTCTAGAACATAAAACATGACTTAGCCAGGAAACTGCTTTTTACTTAGATGTTTCTTTTGGGTCAAATGAAAGAAAGTGAAGTAAGTTTCGGGCCATATTTCCATGCTTGCAGTTTAACTTCTAAATTGTAAACACATCTAAAACGTAGCTGGATAAATATTTACAACTTCAGAAAGCAATCGGCTTTCTGATTACATCAAACCTCCGACTCCTCTCTCCATTAGGGCAACAGGAGAGCTTTTCCTTCAGACTTTGAAACTAGCAAAAATGGTTTAAAATATTTCCAGGTAAGACTTAGGGAATGAATCAAGAAAATCTGCATGTCCTGGGGTGATGTGATAAGGGTTCTTTATTACTTAACCATCTGTTTAATGCCCAAAGATGCTATGTTTTTAAGATGGACCCAGGGGGCACAGCCAGAGCCGCGGGACCCGGGTTCGGGTCAGTTCAGCGGATGGGGATCCAAGGGTTTGGGTGGTGCTAGGGAGGGAGTGTGCCAGGAGCGCTGTGCTGCTCTTTGGGTGTTTTTTCCTTTTCTTTCCTCTTGTTCCCACTAGCTGAGGAAAAGTTTTGGGTTTTTTTTCTTTTCCCTCCTCCTGGTCTCCATGCCCTCCTTCTGTTCTCTCCAGTCCGGGGGGCCTGCGGGGTGGCCTGGGCTGGTCCGAGCCCTGAGGAACGCTGAACTGTTTCGCCTGCTGGGAGGAGGAGGATCGGCGCCAGAGGAGCAGCAGGTTTTCTTCCATCTGCCCTGCTCTGGGCTGCTGCATGGACTTCTCCTTCCCCTTCCTGGAGACTGGGGGGACTAGTTGTCAGCCCATGTGTTTTTTCCCCTCTCCGGGCATTTGTTGTATTTTTAGGTTTTTTCATGTTCTACCCTGGTTTTTTGTTTGTTTGTTTTGTGTAAATAAACAGTTCGGTTCTTTTTTTCCCACTTTCATCTGCAGTCATCAATTTGCCTCATTGACGGAGGAAAGGGGGAGGCCCTTTCCCTTTGGAGGAGACCCTTATTCGGGAGCATTTCCTCCTGAAGTTTTGTCTCCAAAACCAAGACACTGCACTACTGTCCAGCCCCACAGACATTCCTTATGAGTTACGGGGTATTCCTGAGAGTTTCAAAGGACTCTGTACACCTCCTTATGATATCAGTTGAACTGGACATATTGCTGAAGGAGAGGAGAAGAAAGATAACTGTTAGGATTAATTAGGATTAATTAGGATTAAACCAATGTTATCATTGGTTTAATCCTAATTTGTCTGTGCTTGGTCATGCGTGCAGTGAAATCTTGTTCAAAGTGTTTCCTCTTAGGTGTTAATGTTAGGGTTTAGGTTTGGGGTGAGAGGTCAGGGTTGGGTTTGGGATTAGAGTCAGGGTGCCTAGAGTTAGGGTTATGATCACTGCAGTTTAGGGTTATGGTGGTAGGGTTAGGTGTTAGGGCCTAGGGGTTGCAGGCTAGGGTTGGGGTTAAGGGTTATGTTTTGGATGAGGTAATTCAGATGCATTGAGTCTATTCTGGTTTTAGGTGGCCTCAGATCAGTGAATCCAACAGAATTCCTCACTCTGTGGAACATCAGGAAGATCTGAAACTGTTTTTCCTGTGTGGTGTATTTGACTATTACAATTTTCTTCATGGTGCCTAATAAGAAGATGTGTTTTGCATTTGTGCTGAATATGGGGTTGATAATATAGACATGTTTTTGTTATTGCATAATAAAGGTCTTTTCTGTTTTTCATACTGACACACTGACAAAGAAGTTGGAGATGTGTGGGGAGATGGGAGGAGACACAGCCAGGACAGGTGACCCCAACTGACCAAAGAGATATTCCAGACTGTGTGACATCATGCTCGGTATATAAAGTGGGATGAAGAAGGGGGAAAGGGTGAGGGGATGTTTGGAGTGATAGTGTTTGACATTTGTCTTCCCAAGTCACCTTTATGCATTATGGGGCCCTGCTCTCCTGGAGATGGCTGAACATCTACCTGTCCATGGGAAGCAGTGAATTAATTCTTTGTTTTGTTTGCTTGTGTGCATGGTTTTCGCTTTCCCTATTAAACTGTCTTCATCTCAACTCCTGAGTTCTCTGGTCTTCATCCTTCCCATTCTCTCTCCAGTTCTACTGGTGGGGCAGTGAGTGAGTGGCTGGGCTGCTGGCTGGGGTTTAACCATGACACCCTGTATTGGTCCTGTGGTATTCCCAATGGCCCTCCTGAGTACTGAGATCAGACTTAGGCAGGTCATCTCTGTTCTTGCAAATTCTTTCAACATGGCAAAAAATGTCCAGGTTGATTTTGTTCTTCTATGATTTAGGCAAGCTTCTAGGGCTGAAAGGCCTGGAATCACAGCAAGGTGAAGTTAGGTTTCCACACAATCCCAAACCCCTGCACAACAGTGTGATTACTTGTAGCTAAGACATGTTTGTGGCAGGGCATATCACCCCTTTCCCCACCACAGGTGGCTGATGCAGATAGGAGAGGTAACCCAGGCGGGCAAGGCCTGGCGGATTCATCTCCTGGCGCCAAAAGGTCTGCCAGCTTAAGCAAGAATCAACATCTTGGTATGGAAAGCTGATGTGGGAAGGGACAAAAGAAAACCACAGGTGACCAAAAGGCCTTTTTACACTATAAAAGTACTACAGTTTAACACAGAGGCAGAAGTCTCTTATACACTCCCTGGGAACGTGCAAGACGATTTCTCCCTGAAGCTTGGATGCACCTTTGTGGTTACTTCTCTGAAAATCAAGGGAAAGGATTTCGAAGTGTGTCCCTTCAACAATTTGGTGGTAAGAACCATTGGATCTTAAGTTATACTATTTCTTAGCTAGCTGTAAATTTAGTGGTACCTTTAACCCTGTGTGTATAATATTAGTATTTCCTTTTGTCTTATCCCTGTTTAGTAATAGTCTGTTTTAAGTCTTATGTCTGTTAGTTTTGTGTCTATTAATAAATAATTCATTCTATAATAGACTGAATCAACCATTATTAAAGAACTTGAAAATAAGAGTGGGTCTTGGGGTGCTGGCCACCTCAATAACACGACTGCCTGCTGCCAGAGGCCTGGGCAAAAGGCAGGGACTTATTAAAACCCACATCATCCATTCATAACACTGTTGTCAATACACCTACTACCAGTCTGCTCTTCAGCTGTTACTGCAAAAATGAAGTTTAAGGAATTATATCAAAGTCGTAATAATACTTGCTTTACATCTATTGATGTAGAGTTTGCATGTTGATTTCTTTTTCAAATTGAGTAACCATGGTTGTAAAAGCAAAGGTACAGCATTAGATAACTTTTTCCTTTATATGAAAGGCTATGCTTTAGTTTCATTTATTTATTACACTTTGTAACACATTACTGCATGAAGAAAAAATATATTTCCTAAAAACATTTTGGTGAAATTATGAGAGATTACTTCATGAATTTTCCATGACTGAGAATGGGAAAGAGATTTTCTGAGAAGCTAAATGGTGGATTTGTGAGGTTCTATTATATTTTAATAACAGTGAATGGCCTCCCAGTGAGAACCATCGTTTTAATAAGAGTTTCCAGCCAGATACCCACCTAGGCTATATAGATTTGAAGATGGGAACAGAACAGTTTTTTTCTGAGTTCAAACCACAGCAACAGCTATTCAGTCTTTGGGAACTAATTCCCATTTTTATTACTGCTATTTTTAATTTTTCTTAATTTAATGCTGGTTAAATTATATAGTTAGACAGTACAAAATTGCCTGGCTTTTATTGCTTTGTGCTAGATGAAGTCATACAAAAGAGTTTCCCATATGCCTTCAAGTATATTTTCTTACATATTTCTTTGACAGTAACACTTTAAGGCATTTGCTGAGTTTGACCACATCTTGTTGAGAATTTTTTTCCTTTCTTTTTCCTAAATGGAAAAGTGTAGTTCAGCAACACTTTTATGGCATCCTTATAAATTTCAACAAAAAGAAATCTTCTCCATATCCAAAACTAAATTTCTGGTCATTGGGACAGGTCAGACCTAACAGTAATTTATCCTGTTCTGCACTCACCTGGCATACAAAGGATTTGGACACAAATTCCTGTCAAAAAAGGGATTTTTGTTTATCTTCATCAGCAGTTTATAGATCTTGTAGACCTTATAGACCTTTATGGGCAGATGAACAAGCAAGCCCTTTTTGCTGACAGCTAAGATACCTTACCATAATCTCATATTTGCTGCAGATAAAAGCATGTGTGCCAATTTTTACTGCATAACTAACAGATGCTGTAAGTTCACAGTACACCCTCTGCTGTGGCAAATTGTGCAGCTAATTCTCAGCCTGCATTGCTATGATCAAGTTAATTTTTAATAACTGTTTTCAATGAGTTTTACAGTATATATGAGACAAAGTGGTTTATTAGGTTTGACCTGCCACTTAAAACAAGAACTCCCACCTCGTCTACTCCATCCCAAGAAGGCCTGTAAGTAGCAGCCTCTTCAGGTCAAGTCATTCTCTTAAATGCAAGAATGTCCATTTTTTTCCCTATGTTTTATTTCTTTGCAATCTAGGATTTGGTGTTCCATTCAGAGATGACCAGGGTCCTAGGTATTTAAATTCCCATGGGAAAGCCTGCATCAGAAATTTTCAGTCCACAGTGAAGACACTGGCACCAACCTGGGTAACAAAAATCCACAAGAACATTACATTTCCCATATGTCACCCAGGTCAATGGGAAGACATGTGAAACAGATCTAAGGTTGCATTTCTGGTCTGCTCATGTTGATGTTAAATTTTGATTTACTTCAGCAGCGTTAGGTTATCACTTCGGCTCACCTAACTTCTAGTCATATACCCAAGATAGCCAGCCACTAAATTTAAGAGAGACATATAAAGAAAGATATTTCTTAATGTTCCCTAGTGTATTTCATTAAATCTCTTAGACTAAAAAGTTTTAAAAAGTATTTTATCACATAAAAATGGCAGTAATAATCTAATCCTATTACTTGTAGTCTCCTCAAAGACAGTATTGAGGGCAAGAATTTTTTCTGTATTTTGATGGACACAGGAAAAGCATACAAATTCTTAACCAGTCACAGTTATAGAAGCCCTTTAGAAGCTTTTCAATGTTGAGACTTTTTCTTGTGAGGAAGTATAGGCATTGTATCAATTTCAGAGACTTACTCATTTGACTTATATAAATATGATTTGCATTAAATAAAAGGCAGAAGACTTTTTAGTTTTGCTTAGACAATTTTATTTTTAATGATCTTTAAATAAAATTATGTTAAAAAATCAAAACCAGCTGGTTTTGATAGAAACAAAGAGCATCACTATTTTTATACTATGGGAAGTAAATTTGATTTACCAAGCTTATAATGAACTGTGAACTTTAACATTAGAGCAAAAGGAATATTTGGTTTTGAAATCGTTGGTTTAGCCCTAAATGAAATAAAGTAATGTGTGAAGGGGAAAAAAGTGTGTATATATAGACAAACACTTGTAAAGTGCCATAAGTCACAAGATGTGAATATTCTCTAATTACAGAATTACAGAGGAAGAAACAAATCTGAGTCTGAAGTGCTTGAACAGGAAATCACCACTTAGCTGGGCAGAATTTTGGGAACTTATTTTCCTGTTTTTTCTGACTGGAGAGTGGGAAAATGTGTGTTGGTCTTAGGCTAAAGAAAGGTATATGATGAATCTAGATCTGTGTCCAGAAACAGGTACTTTGAAATTATTTTTTCAGCTGCTGCAAAGTGCTGTAGTCTTGCTGTTTGCTCTCAGTGGAGAATTTCCACAACGTAAAACAGATGTGCCACATCTAGGTCTGTTCTCACCTCCATGTCCTTTCTTCAAAATAGAAAAATGCCAAGCAGAGGGAAGAGGAGACAGAAGAGAGATGTGGTGTACAATGACAGTCCTCCCTGGCAGTGACTGGAAATTGCTTTGTAGTGAGATAAGTCCTAGCAGCCCAAGCTCTGGCACAGAGCATGAAAACATTCTGTGCTCTCAGAAGAAGAGCTTAGGAAGCCCTTTTTTCCCCATAGTGGTATAATATTAATGATGAGTTCCAGGTGACATTTGCTTCCCCCAAATCAATGCCTTTCAAATTTTATAGTATATTATAGGAGTATCTCTTAGTACAGGTGAATTGACATTCAGCTTTCATAAGCACCTGCGATACCTTAGCCTGCTTGAACCACACCACTGCATGTGGGATTTAGCAGCACATTTCCCTGAATCTTGGGCTGGACAACTTAATGCTGGACATATCTCACATCCAAGACTGCTAGCATTTCTGCCAGCATCTCAGATTATCACAATTTGAGCTGTGCATCCTGCAACGCCGTATTGTTATAGCAATGGGTTTAGAATTCAGGCTGATATTTTTTCAAGGAAAACTTGCTTATTTGGAGGCAACTTCGTACATTTTCAGTCCAGGGAAGAAAGCAAGTTGCTGATGAGTGAGTTCAGAGTTGCTACAAAAAAAAATCCTTGTACATTGCTAGGTTAACTTTTGTCACAGCTGTGCCGTTCTGTGCTCTTCCCCTGTGAAATTCTTTCTACAGGGCAACACAGAAAGGAATTTGATGACATGGACTCTCATCAGATGAAACATTGTTATGTATTCCCACACCTCTTTCTCCACTAACAGATCCTACACCATACAAATGCCCCTTTTTTCTTATCCTCAATAGATACATCTTTTCTGGCAGGGTACCAGTTCTTTGGGTTTGTGAACATAATGGTTTTTTCCTTTGTCTTGACTCCCCATATCTAATCAATTATTCACTGCATTGCTTATTGGTTTTGCTCTGTCTCCTGTATAGCATAGGAAGTTTTTTAATTAACTGAATTGTGTGTCATTTTCTCAGTTTCATCTATAGATTTGGCTTAGTGATTGCTTCCTAAACGTTGGAAAATAAACTCTGGCAAAATTAATTTGATCCTTTACCAATCAAGTGAAAGTAGCATTTTTGTAAGGTGAAACTTTATAACCATGCTGAATAATATTTCTTAACAGTAGAGTCCTGTATTTAAGCATTCTTATATTCCACCAGAAAGATGACAGTAGAGCTGAAAATACTACATTTCAGCATGTTCTGCAGACCCTTTTCTTTACGCACCCTGTGCATGCTCAATAGTACTGATCAACCCATGCAAACTCTGACACGTGGCTTGCACATTTGTTTCCATGTGTCATGTAATACCCTGGCTTCCTGGTTGTCACAGCCTGTATCTCTTCATCTCCTTGACACTGATATTTACATTTCAAGATCAGAATTTTATTTTTTGAGCCAATTTGCACTCACAGTGGTTGTATCAAAGTACTGTTAATTCTTATCTCCAAGTTTCTTGTTGGTTCAGAGAGTTTTAGCAAGTTTTGGCTATCTCTCTATTTTAGTGGGCAGCTCTGTATTCCAACTACTATCATTGCTCTCAAGAAGGATTTATTTTAATCAATTAAGACTGCAAGACTTAATCCTTCATTATTTTAGCAATTTTTACTTTTCAGTTGAAAACTGATATCCTCCCTTTCCATATCAAGCAAAGCAGACCTTCAATTTCTGTCTCAGGTCTCAAGTGAATATCAACTGAAGCTACCACTTCAGTCAGCCCCTCATAATTACCACATTTTAATTCTGCTGGAGCACTTGCCTGTCCTCTCCTTCCAGCCACCACATTTTTATGTCCTGTGGGAATGCTCAGTCCATGGCTCCTCTGCCCTTTCTCAGGCAAGAGTGAAAGAACTCTGCCAGTCTCCCTGTCACATGCCTGGTGTGTTAATGATATCCTTTTGTAGAGTTTCTGTATCTGAGAAGTGAAACACTTGAAAACCAGAGCTCCTGATTTAAGCAGTACCTACTTTTGCAGTTGGTCTTCTCAGCTGCTTAAATAAGGTTGAAACAGGAGGGACGGTCTCTCAGCAGAAGCCAAAGTGAATGTCTGGGCTTTTTCTTCCTTCTTCTAGAAAGAAATGAAAGGTGGGAAAGAAAATTTAGCTCCCTTGATCTTTTGAACTTGCTTTAATTCTTAGTGATTTCCTTCAGTGCCAAAACAATTCAACCTTTTGTATGCTTTTCCATTCAAGTTTCTGGACCAGGTGACTAAGGAGATCTGTTGGAGTAGATGTTTAATTCAGCAGTTTCCAACAAGAGAGACTCCTTATGCTGTGGGACATATGACCAGGCCCAGAAAATTAAAATTTTTCCTCTCGCAATCACTTCTCTATGCCATATTTCCACTACATGGTTTGAGAATGCCTTGGGGTGACTTTATGATGCTGTATCCCCTATCACCTGCTCTATGCCAGACATGAATCCTGTGCCTTTCTGTGACTTTAAGCTGGGTCAGAGAGAAAGAGGGGGGGAAGCTGAGTGAATTCTTCAGCACAGTTTTGTGTTCAAGGACACACAGACTCACCCACGCTCTCACTGCTGCAGAGCTGAGGAAGCACCTTCCTGCTTTTCCCCAGCTCTTGACTCCTTTTCTCAGGAGAGAGAGATGGAGAGTTAAAATTCTTTGCTTTTTAGCTAGCTTCTTGTTCGTTAGCTGAAGCAAGACGTTTTTCCCAGGACTGTGGTTTCTTCTTCTTCTCCTGGAACTGTTCAGCTCCAGTCTGGAACACCATCACCAGGAGGCCCCACACCATGGCCTGGAGGGGCCCACGCCGCCCCCCAGCTCCGGAGAGAGCAGCGCCACGCCTACAGAAAGGACTCTGAATCTACCAGGTGTTTCTCCACAATGAGAAGGTTTATTATCTATTCATTATTCATTTTGTGCCTGTGTGCACTTTGTTTGTTAAATAAACAGCTTTTTTCTCACTTTCCTCCAAGAAATTTCTTTCTGAACATGTAAGTGGGGGAGGGGCTGCTGAAACCTGCCTTCCATTAGAGGAGACATTCATTTCAGACTTTTTCCTCCCAATTTGTCTCAAACTGAGACAGAGAAATAAAACAAACATTTAGCAAAAGTGAAATAAAACCTTCACATTCCCTCCTATCTCTGTCGGTCTGACCCTCTGTAAAGCTCTTTTTTTTCCTACTTAAAGCAAATTGCAATGTAAAGAAATTGCATGTGAGAAATCCTACATGTCTAAAAACTCAGGAACCTATGAAGTCACCAGGAATGGGAAAAAATGCTAGATTATTAGTTATTCAAAATTTAAAGTTATTCAAAATTTAAAGAATTTGCTCTGTGCATAAGAGGTTGTTTTGAGGGGGAAATGCAAGGTGGTCTGTGAAACTGCAGACCCATCTTTCTACAAACCTGCAATATAGCTGTCATCCATGTTTGAATATCCCAGACAGAAGTTATTCAGTGACCATATTTAGCATGACATGAAAGGCAACATACAAACTTAGCATGAGGAAAGAGGCTTGCTCTGAAAATCTTGACAAATACCTCCAAGACTAGTGAAAATTGTGCTTCACAAATGCTCTTGTTAGCAAGCAAAGGAAGAAAGAAACTCTACATGATTAAACATAGGTATTATAATAAGAGTCACAGAAGGGTTAATCACTGACTAAAACAAGATGTCTCTGCAATGAATGGGTCAGTTCTCAAAGAAAAATGCTGAGCAATGCAGGACAAAAGGGAAGAAATCACACAATCCATAACAGCAGCAATAAGAACATGTGTAAAAGAAATGCTGCTGATGAAAAAAGAAAAGAATTTGAATTTGGTACTGATGCAGAAGCATTTGTTGGTTAGGATTCATCGTAGATATACAAGGAGACATCTTGCAATTAACTAATTTATTACAGGAGCACAATATTAGTAGGATCTAAACTTATTACAGAGCATCCATGGTTGGCTATGGAGATGGTGAAGGGCCTTGAGGGGAAGCCCTCAAGGAGGGAGTGGCATATGAGGAGTGGCTGATCTCACTTGGTCTGTTCAGCGTGGAGAAGAGAAGACTGAGAGGAGACCTCATCGCAACCTGCACCTTCCTCATGAGGGAAAAAAGAGGGGCAGACACTGATCTCTTCTCTGGGTTGCCCAGTGACAGGACTCGAGTAAATGGCCTGAAGTTGTGTAAGGGGAGGTTTCAGCTGGATATCAAGAAAAAGTTTCTGACCCACAGGGTGGCTGGGCACTGGAACAGACTCCCCAAGGAAGCGATCACAGCACCAGCCTGACAGAGTTCAAGAAGTGTTTGGACAACAGTCTCAGGCCTGTGGTGTGATTCTTGGGGATGGTCCTTTGCAGGCCCAGGAGTTGGACTTGATGATCATGATGGGTCCTTTCCAACTTGGAATATTTTGTGATTCCGTGAAGACTTAAAGTTCTCTTTGTCCTGGATGCATTTTGCTTTTCTGTAGCAAGATGAGCTATTTTATCACTCAGGGCTTCAAAATGTTTTCAAATTTTAGGCAAAACAGTAGTTTGCTAGAACAGAGTCCATTCCAACAATTTTTACTCTCGGTAGACCTAAATCAGTTTGCCACAAAAAAGACTGAGGACAATGCACCATTTGAAGAGAACTTCTTTTTATAGGAAATGCTCTGTATTAAGTTATCTTTAATGTGTAGGGGTTAACTGTGGCTCATTTAAGAAATAAATGGGTTCTCCTGTTGAGTAAGATTTTTATATATATTCAAGCACAGATTTACTTTTGTTGTAACATTTTTATTTGAGCAGTAATTGAATCTCTAAAAGCTGATGTGGTTGAAACACTACCCTGATCACCTCCATTTTTTCCATGTGCATTTTAGGATTTTCAGTTCAGGCTAAAATCAATTACATTCACTTAAATAAACAATATGGGGAAAAAAATGTAACACTGCTCCCCTGCATACACTCAATGGCTATTAAAGAGGTCTTTTAGAAGTAATTTCCTGATTATGGGCTTTGTGGACACTCTTATGTATCTCTAAGAATTATGTTAACAGCATATTTATGGACATGTGCATATGATACATATGTATCAGACAGTACAGTTGGATTTTATATACTGGCCAGTGCTTGTAAGTGTGTTATATGAGGTGATTCGTGAGTCAGTATCAAGAGTGCTCTTTACTGCTGTTTATAGCTGGCCTATGAACAACAGCTGCTGTGTTCTCTTAGAACTCAAAGTGTTGTGAGAGGTACTTGAGAAAAGATTCTACCACACTTTACAGGCAGCAGAGAAAATCAGAAACGTTTAATCCTCAGTATTCTTAGGTCCTTTAGCTATGCTTACAAAATAGCAAGCACATGAAGGAAGACAGACCCAAGCATTGCACTGCACTGCAATTTGCATACATTATGACTGTATAAAATTAAATTCATATTAAAGTTTTATCTGTTTTTATTTTGGATAGAGGGGTTTTTGTCATTGTTAAAATATTTAAAAGGATTTCAGACTAAAGCAGCCTGTTCAGAATACTGTTTAGTCCTTACAGATAATATTTTCTTCATATTCATTTTCAGGGTTTTTGGGGATTTGGTTTTTAGTGATTTTTTTTTTTTGGTGCATTTAAGAACAGATGGAGATACTTTTAAAATGGCATAGTTCTAGTCACAATCTAAAATTACTAACAGGGTGCACATGTCGCCCAATATTTATAGAAATAAATACAGATTAAGGAGATGTGCCAAATGTAGGAGGAGTTTTGTGCATTAAAATCCATATTCAATTTCTGTGTTTCAAGAAAACCTCATTTAATGCATATACTGCAATAAGCAGGAGACTACAGCTATCACATTATTTTTAACAGCTGCACTTTGGAAGGACTCTCATAGTGCAGATATTTAATTAACATTTAACATAACTTATATGGAAAATTTTAACAAGCTGTTGAATTAATCAATCAAGAACTCAAACCTCCAAAGCAGAGCAGCACCCAGCGAACACTACCGAAGCTATCTCAGTCTACACCCATTCTTACCACATGAGCTGCAAATGGCAGAACCAAGTCATATCTCACTTGGATTTTACCTTAGTGCCATCCTAAGCACCTACACATCAGTCCTGGTCAATTGACTGTGGACATGCTTTCCACTCTGGGGCCTGAATTAAAGACTGAAGGATGAATAACAGTCTAAAGCTAAAGTACTTGCTTCTTAATTTCTTAATTAATTTCTGCTAATGAGGAAATATTTGTGTTAATCCCACCATCTAAGTATAGATTAAAAATGCAAAAATACAAAAGTAGACTGGGATATTGATAATATTGCAATAGGATTCTTTTCAAATATAATACAGTATTTTATTTGAACAGTTTCCAAGAAAGCATACTCTGAGAAGATCTGTTATGTCAGATCCTAAAAATCAAGATGGGAATGAACTACAACCCTGGCAGATAAATATATATAAGCTCTGAATAATAACTCAAAAAACATATAGCTGGGAGAATTTTAAAGTGTACAGCTAACTCCATGTTTAAATAGAATCTAAACATAAAGTTTTAACATTAAAGTGTTTGAACTCTTCTGCCCAACCCCAACCCCCCCAGCTAAGTCCTCTTATATATCCTGTTTTTCAATCACAGACTCAGTGGACTGATTAGACTTCTGGGGGGTCATATCATCCATACAGTATTTAATTTTTGATGTCCAAATAGAAAACAGAAAAAAAAGAAAAAAAAATCCAAGAAATGTATATCCTCATGTTCACTAATAAACTTCTATGTAAATTCCAATTATGGGCGATTTCTATTTTTTTTTTATCAGCTATCTGAAATGCCATATGTCCTGTACAGCTCTCCTTCTTTTCTCTGCTAAAAGTGCTTCAAATTGCTTTTTCTCTTCAGTTAAATTTGAAACCACATGTGTATGTACAACATTGACAAATGAAATGGGATGTTGTTTTAAACCTTAGCTGAGAATCAGAAATTGTCAGCATTTCACATAGTCTACTTTCAATGAAAGAAAAACAAACTAAGTTTTTGCTTTCTGTGAAGTTAAAAATACTATCATTTTTTCAGGAACATGAGTAAAACAGGCAGAAGATTTTCAAATTTGTCAGGGCTTCGATTACTCCTGACTGCTACAGTAATAAACTCCCAAGGGGCTGGCCTGCTAAAGATGAAATAAGATTTCTGGGCCTTATTTTGCCTTTCACTTATGTGAAAATAATTCCAACTTTCTGTCTTTATTTATAGAAGTTTGACAATTTTAAACATGCAGTCTCAGGACCAGAAGAAAATATATGATGGAAATTGGACAAACTTACATTTACATAGACAGCCTCTAGAGACTTTTTTTCCTAGTACATTACCATTTTTACTGCTATAAAATTTTTCTCTAAATAGCCCACACTGAATATAAGGTGAAACCAGATCTTTAAATACCAAGCCCAGGCAATCAGAATAAATCTAATTTATGCAAAATAACCTCTAGTATTTCCTTTTTACAACTGCAAGCAGGGATCTCACTCCTTTGCCTCCAGTGCTACTTTGCCTAACCAAAAGCACACACAAAATGGAAACACAGTTACCATACAAAAACCTTTAGCATTGGAATGTATGAAAAACCAAAACCAAATCCAACCCCCCCTTTGGTATTTTACTGCATGTAACTAGCTCCTTTTGAAATAAAGCAGACTGAGGTTTTTTCCCAGCTACTGGGGAATCTGTGTTTGGCTGAGAATGACGTGATCAATGAACACATTAGAAAAATTCATCATTATTAGTTACCAAGATAACTGTCTATAAAGTGGTATTTTAAACTTCATCATAATCCTTTTTATTTATGTTATAAAACTCCTATTTTAAAAGCTTCATTTACTTCCATGTCAAGGAAGTATAAGGGGAGCATCTGTATGAGAGTTGCAATTTGAGAGAATACATTCATGACACAATTTAACTGCTTTACTTTCAAATAAAAACATGTTATAAAGTTAATGTGTTCCAGTTAATGTTCTCCTTACATTTTTATTAAAAGTTACTACTATAGGAGCATGGCATAAATATTGAACATTAAAAATATTAATGTTTGGAGCTGAGAGCCAGATAAGTGCTGAGTGCTAAGTGCTGGAGCTAATGAATTTACTTTTTAGGGCAAGGTTGTGTTCCATGCAATTTCCACAGTTTTTTTTCTTTTGTGCCAAAAAGCCAATATTTTCAGTAATTTTTAGAAAATGTTTGTAAATGTTGCTGTATTTTCTGATGGGAATTTTTATTTGTCACTGATCACTGCATTGTTGTCCCACTTAGTCAAAATTTGCTGATTCAGACAGTGCCTTCTATGTAATACCATGCTCTATCTTCCTTACTCAATGTGTATTGAGGTTTATCTCCAGACAGCATCTAAGTACCAAGAAGTCACTCACTCACTCACTCACTCACTCACTCACTCACTCACTTACTCACTCACCCACTCTCACTCACTCACTCTCTCACCCTGCTCCTTCGGTGGGATAGGGAAGAGAAGCAAAAAGAAAAAAAAACCAAAAACCTTATGTGTTGACATCAAACCAGTTCGATAACTGGGTGGATATATTTGGGATTTATTAAGAATAAGGTATGAGTATTTGGAGTGAAGCTATGTGAATGAAGAGCACTGAAACACTTATGCTGAGTAATATTTACAGAGATAAAAACCTATGAAACCACCAAAGAAGGGAAGCCCAAATAAACAGGCTGAGCTGGGCTCTATTTTTGTCATAAATGATAAAATAAATGTGCAGAAAAGACTATCATTTTTTTTTAGTTATCTTGTTTATTCATCACACTGTATACTGAAAAATAAGATGAAACTTGCTGTTGTAGTCAATACTGTATCTACAAAAACACCCAGACTGGAACTAAAATGTTCCATGACAGATCCTTTGCAAAAATGCAAACAGAAGATTTGAAATATTTTTCATGTATGGTTGAGGGCTCCTCATCATAGTTTTAATAACTGTGTTATTTCAAAAGAAAATGTGCTGATTTATAGTAGTACCACAGTCCAATATGCTCTGACTGGGTCCTTTTAGATATTCCACAGAGGGAAGGCTATATTTAATGTAAAATTTACTTATTTGAAGATGATGTTCCATGGGATTTCTGTTTTACTAGATAAATGAAATAAAACAAAATGATAAAACAATTAAACAAAAAGTGCTGAAAACACAACACAAATGTAGGTTAGTCAGTCACTCCATGCATCATCCTATGATGCACTGTGGTACATTCATGGGTACCTCTGCCCATCTCCTGTGAGCCTTCTTCCATATTAGAGTTTTATTTGTCAGCAACAGGTAACTGTACAGCTAGTACTGCAATTTCATTTTCCTACTGCCCTCTCTCACATTTTCTGGGAGGAAAACAGTAATGAAAATAGAAAGCACAACTGAAGCCTGCCACCTATCAACAGGAGAAAAAGAGAGAAAAGGAGGTAAAATTGAAAGACTATTTTCTTTAGTATATCTATATTTCAGGGGAATTGGGCTAAGGAAGGCCACTCCCCACCTTAAGGACTGTTGTGCTGGTTCAGACCGTTGTCCAGTTACTTGCCTTCAGTAGTATCCTGCAAAGCCTGTTCTCCATGGCTTGTTACAAAGTAATGCACCTGCTGGTGTTCCTTCCCAGGAATCAGTAGTTTCACGACATTCCGAGTCAGATGATGACATTCATCAGTCCCCATGGACTTTTGTTCCACTAATTGGCCGAATCATTTTTTTCAGATTCATTTGCACTTTTGGTGTTAATAACCTCCTGTGGAAATTAATTTCACGGTTTAATGTTAAGCACACTGTGAACAAGCATTTCCCCTTCAAAAAAAGCTCAGAAAAAATGCTGCCTGCTCATTTCAGTGGGTGCCTGCCAGGTTTTTTTGTGCTAAAAAGAGTAACAAATAGTCTATACTTACCTTCTCTGTACCACACCTGATTTTGCAGAGATGTATTATCTATTGCTCACATCCTTCATTTTCCTGGTTTCACAGTTCCTTTTCTTCTAAAAATCATGCTATAACTTCAGCCATAATTGTTATTCTTCTCTGCATTTTTGTGCTTCAGTATTTTGGAAAAGGGTTACAATGCTTATAGTGTTCAAGATGTGAGTGTACAATAATGATATTTTCTGGTCTATTCTTTCCTAACATTTCCTAGATTTTTGGACTGAGCTGCCCACCATTCCTGGCAAAATTGTGCTATAATGAGTAGTTATCAATCGAAAAACCAGAGTCGAGGGTTTTTTTCCTTTTGTTCGTCATTGTGCATTTTTCAATTCTGCATGTCCTCTGTTGTGCTATCTCCTAGGCAGCTGGCTTCTACAACCATTTGAAGGGATCTTTGTTTTGTCTTCAGAAAATTTTGAAGTAGCAGCCACCTTAGTTCCTGTACCGGGTACAGGTGCCCAGATGCTGGCAGCAAGTGGCTTCAGAGGCACCTCTGAAAGGAGAGAGTGAGGCTGCTCCGTGCAGTTCCAGCTGGCACCAGTGGACCCCCTTTTAGGGCATGTCTGAGTCCTTCAGCCAGAGTGGTCATGCCTTTGTGGAAAGATATTTAAAGAAGGGAACAGAACAGTGGGGAAAGAGAGGAGGAGGAAACAAAACAGGAGTGAGAAACAATGGTGGGAGCACTATGGTCAGAGAAGGAGGAGGTCTTTCCCCAGAGGGACTGCAGCTTCCAGAGTACCCAGAACAGCACAGAGAAAAACTAAGAAAATAAGGAGCAGCAGCAAAGAAAATCCTGACCCCAAATACACTGTGCCACTCAACAGCCTCATTGAAGGGAAAATGTGTAACCTGTGATGCTGTCAGGGGTCAGGAGAGCAGTCTGGAGTGAAAGTGAGCCTGGGAGTGTGGGCGAGGTGTTTTTCTCCATAAGTGTTTTTGGTTTTGTTTTTCTTTCCCTGAAAGATCTTATTCACTTTAGAGAGGGGATTGAAATACCAGAGACAGATGGGACAGCAGCCAGGAAATATCCTGTTGTGAAAAATTACATTTTCAGCTTTAGAATTACTCCTAATCTGTTGTTAATACATAAGGAAATTGTCTTTTTATCCTAAGAAAGGTAAGTTTTTCTTAACTGTCTTTAGTGATGGATATGTTAAAATTTGTGTTAATAAGGGAATAGTACATTATGTTGCTCTTCCTTTATTGCAATGATTTCTCTTTTTTTTTTTTTTGTCATTTCAAAGCATTTCCCTCATAATTAAACTAGAGTCAACAATTCTCTACAATTCTCTTAAAGCCCCTTTTAAGGTTGGTGGATGTAGTTCTGTTTCTGTTCTGATGCTGAGGCTTCATGAAACTACACAGTAACAAACTATGGCTAATAATTTTGCAGTTCCACATTCAAATTTCTTTCTTACTTTTGACTCTTCCACTTTGGATGCTGAGGATTTGTTACTGTGTATTTCATTGATTAGATTGATTTAATTAATTTCATTCATTTGATGATGGCACTGATTAGCTGTTCTTTTTAGGATAATGTGTTAGATTCTTTCCTCAGAACAAATGGTTCCAAGCTGAGAACTTGTGAGGCAGCTCTCTAGATTATTCAAATACAGAAGAGATTTTAAATATCTCACCCCTTCATTCTGATGCCAGCACATATTCTCCGTTTAGCAATCTCTTCTCTAATGCAGCATAATGTCAGTGTGGAGAAACGCTAAGTTAGACCATGTAGCCCAGAATATCCAAGAATGAAAAAATGTGTGTCAGCACACTTTGCAGGTCACAGCCCATCCTGGGTTATGTGGTTGGTCAGTTCTTTTGTTCACTGTAAAGCTGAGGGAACATGATCTGCATTCCCGATTTCCACATTTTTTAGCTTTCAAGAAAAGAAATGCATTATTTGAAAGACAGAAATGAAACTTCCTACCTTTCCTCAATGAAGAACAATGAAATGCTAGTGATATCTTGTCTTCAAAAACTGGTAAGCACAGAGCTTACTAGAGTCAATAGATGACACACTACACAGAGATAACAGGTAAGCCTAAAATAAAAGGATCCTACAGCCTGAGCTCAAATTATTGAGTCAGAGTGTTGGATTACACCTGTTATTTTAAAGTGGACTTAAACTTGCTCCCTCATTTATCAAATTTGGCTAAATCAACTCAGACAGGCCTAAAGAGAGTGGTAAGGACCATTCCTAGACAGACTATATACCTGTGCAAAAGAAGTGGAGCACTCTTACAGCCAGCCCAGGCTTCTCGAAGCATGCACAGTCGGTAAGACAGCTAAATGCAAGAAATTTAAATGAGAAAGGGACAACTAAAATAATCTGGCATGAATAAACCTGCTCTAGAACTTTATATTCAATTCACAAGGCAGGCTTACAGAGTAGTGACAATAGTAAATTGTCATTTACTACATTCAGATCAGGATTCCTCTTCCATCTAAATAGGAGATGGAGAGCATCTGCTCTTAGTGTTCACAATATACACACAGTGTATGTACTTTTCTTAGTATCTAGTAATTACTTCATTTTATCTGAACAGCAGATTATTTATGTACAAGAGCTACATTAAAAACAAGCAGATGATGCTAAGTGTGTTCCAGCTAGAACCAATAATAAAAACTATCAGTTCTGCTGTGGACTCTGTTAAAAACGATAAGAATGGAAAACGTAAGAAAATAAGAACACCTGTGACATTAAATAAAGGATTATCCTTATTTGGGAGGAATCTACCTCAGAGAAAATTATTTATATTGTTAACATTTAAGATAGTCATAAAATAATATTTGTAACACAAATGCTTCAAAAAAACTTCTTTAAACATAGCCAAATCTCTTGTCCATGTTTGAGGTCACAACTGGTTTGGTTCTAGGTATATATGCAAGACAGAACAGTGTCATGACTTTCCATGTCCCATTTTCTGCACTTTCAACTCAGCACCACACAGGACTTATTTCTATTTCCAGACCAACTCTAAAGCTTGAAAGCTATATGGCTATGTGTATATGTGAATACGTATACACAAAATTACATATACATTTATACGTGTATAGATATATATTGCTTCTTAATTTTTTTTTTCCCCAAATAAAAAGTACTGGATCTGAAATTAAAATAGATACCTCGTGACTCCTTGTAGTCAGTTAAAGGAAGGAGAGGTGGCTATCTTTTTGTGGATCAGAAAGCTCTCTGCAAGTTTGGGCAAATGTTTTCTTCTTTCTGTTTGAATTTAGGCATGCTAATTTAACACATAAATTGGGAGGGGAAAAGTGCTTCTCTCAGTAAAAGCTTTGGGTGATTACCCTAAACCCAGCTAGCTTTGAGTTGCCTCATACTAAGGAAACTTACTTTTCAAGCTGTCACCAAGCTTTCAGATTCCAAAAACAAGGCAGGTAAGACCATCATTATTTGCAGAATTATGGTATATGTAGGAAATGTTTAAAGTAAGTTTAAACAATCCTCCCTGGTTAAAAAAGCTGACATCATTCTCACACCGCTACTACCCATTTTTAGAGTCAAATAATGTTTTAATTTTTTGTAAAGCTGATTATAATCTCTCAGACTGTGCTCAAACTTGATCCCACTCCTTTCCTAAAAGGAGTACAATTTAACAATTTTCTATTTTATTACTTCCTTGCCAATTTTTACATCTTCACAAGTTAAAATTTAAAGCAGTGATTCCAATACTTACAGTATGGAAGGGGCTTTCTTTGAGGTAAAGACAAGAAAATAACAGATACAGCTGCTATGAGAGTGAGGCCCTGCAGTGATGATGTACTATGTATGTGAAAAGAGATTAAAATATATATTTTTAAGAGACATTTAATTTCTTTTCCATTCAGTCCAAATCCCTCTGAAATGGTTTTTCAGAGAAAGAAAAAGTCCTATAGAAACAGTCCTATAGAAAAAGTCCTATAGAAACAGTCCATGTTCTGTTACCAGGCAAATATTCTTTAATAAAAGCTCCTTCAAGAATTTCAGTTTACTAGTGAGAAATTTGAAAAGAGTGATGATTTGTTGTATTTTATGACATTTAACATGACATTAAAAAATATAATTTCATTGCCTTCACACTTCATTTTATGTATGTGCATATAAGTTGCACTTCTCCAAAATAATGTAAAATGTCTTCCGGAACTCTTTTTATGTAGTTGCCTGTGTTGGGTATTTTTTCAAAGGTTTTTTTTTGTTGTTGTTTAGTTAGGTGTGTTTATTTGTTTGTTTGTTTGGTGTGGGGTTTTGTTTGTTTTAATTGGTTGGGGTTTTTTTTAGGGATGGGTGGGTGGGTGAGATTTTGTGTCACTTTCTCTTAGCCTATTGCAATATAAAAATCATGTTATTTTTTGCATAAGTCCATCAGAACACAGCTACATTCCTGAAAATGAAAGAAAATTAATTGAATGATAGTCTGAAGTATTGTTAACCAGCAGTTAAGTTAGGGTCAAAACATCATCAGGCAGAGAAACAGCTTTCAGCAGCTGTTTCATTGTCTTTTTCACCTCACAGTTATCACAAAATGCAATTTGTATCATCACAGCAAAAATATTGAAATAATATTATCATTAGTGAGACAATGTAACTGTTTTTGCAAGGGCAACCACTCTAGAGCTAGGAAATACTATCAAGTTGGTCACACCTTAATTTAGTTCCCACAGTTCCTGGGGAAAACATATTAGTTATTTCCTTACTCTTCCTCCTACTTTGTTCAGTGTTCTGGTCTCACAGAGGACTGGAATGAATGGAATAGAATATTTTGTGTGAGAATGGGGCAAGAGAAAGGCCCTGAACACTGCCCTGGAAAGTTAGATCCCTTTTCACTTGGCCCTAGGGCTCCTTCCAGTAAGGACTACCTTATTTACTGGGAAATACAGTAGAGATCCTGTTTGCAAAACATATCCCAGTTCTCGGGGCTATAGCATGAGGCTACAGTGTTGTCATACGCTAAAAGATTTCTCTTAAACCTTGTAGTGCTTGGCATGGGATGACTAAGATTTCCCTGTCAGAGACCATTCACTGACAGCACTGGGGATAGGTACCTGGGCCACCCAGGGTATCCCTGAAAGAGGAGAAGAGGAAGGGGGTTGGAGGGCTCCTGAACTAGGACTGCAAACCAAATAAATGCAGACTGATTTGCAGTGGCAAACACTTCTGGAAATCTCTACTGAAGTCACCAGAGGTGTACTTTGCGCACAATGTAAAGGGAAGTCTCTGATCCTAGCACTTCAATGTAGGCAGCCAAATGTTTTGGCCAATTCTGGTGTCTCTACAGCTAGGATTAGTGTCTCTCCCTCACCTCAAAGCTATGCTGTGAAAATAATTAATTAATATTGTAATCCTAAGGATAAATACAACAGCAATTCCAAAAGTGGGTTATTAACATTATCCACAGAGCATAGTTTGAATGGGGGAACATTTAAGTGAACAGTATCTGCTACTAACATTGAATGAAATGGGAGATTCATGGAAAATGCACTATGTGCACTCAGTGAGACAAACTAAGTTTCCATAGTAAACACTCATTCTGCTATTTTCTAACTTTCAAGTAATTAATTCTGAAATCCCATTAATTTTCTTTTAACACTTTTGTATTTCTTTAATAAGCAAGCACACTACAGCTAATACACTAATTTCAGTAGAGACATGCCAGCTTGAGAAAAGGCATTTGATCAATATCTGCACTCCACAGTTGTGAATCAGATTACTCAATTTCCTGAGTACTTAGTTCCAGTAAATATGCTTGATTCTTTTATTTGTTTTTAGACATGAGAATGTGTAAGTAACAGAACCCCTGCCTTATATATAAATCTAAACATATTCAGCCAAAAAAATCTGAAGAAGTTAAGCCTTACACAAAGCTGAAAAAAAAATCAGTTTATTTAAATACCAGGATTTACTGACCCATTTAGTTAAAGACAGCTAAATATATTTAGTTAAAGTTAACAGTGAAAAGAAGAAAGGTGAAGTAACAATTCATCTTAAATTAAAATAGATTCTTTTTGGAAAAAAATCTTGCAAAGGAACAAGACTTAATGCAAAAAGGCTTTTAATAAATAATTTTTCATAAAATAATTTTGAGGTAAAACCTAGTAAATGCTCTCTTACTAAATCAGGTACTCCTTCAATACCTGAAGCTTAAGCAGATTAAAGCATTGGACTGTATTCTTCCACTAAATATCAAGCAATGCTTTACAGTGATGCATTTATTAAAGTGTGATAGCATACCTCTCTGTCTACTTTAAAAGTGGATTTAGGCCAGTTTCAATAATATTCAGCTGCCGAATCATAGGCCACTTCAAAAAGGTAATGACATTATGATGTACATAAAATACATGCACTGTTATAATGGCTATATGATAATACATTAATTAAAATAGGCTACTATGTCCATCTTAGTTTAAATGTAAGTGCAACCCACTAGACTTCTTTTTCAGAACTATGCCACCTATTTTGATGTAAGCAGTCAATGTAATGTTAATAGAAAAATACCTTTAAAAAAATTGAAACCAAAACCCAAATACAACTACAATGCATTTCAAGTCAACTGTAAAGGTCACAATAAGAATTTTAGAATCCGACTCCTTGGAAAGTTTTTAATTTAAATAGAGATAAATTCGGAGAATTATCATGGAGCAGATTCCTTGAGGAAAACATTGTTTTGGTCAGCATTTTCTGGATAACGTTGCATAGCACAAGGTAAACTACGGCAGCAGTCCATTGAAAAGTGTCTTTCATGCATAATTGGAGATTTGAGAAATAGTCAGGTTTACTTTTGATATTTGTCCTCTGCTGACCAGTTGTTAACTGAGATCTATAGGTCTATCAGGCAGAAACATTTTTCCACTGAGCATCCTTTCCTGGTGTAATCCTTCCTGAGAAGCATCTAAAGGAGCTGTAATTACAGGCAAAGTGTTCATGTAAACAACTGTCCAAAAATGATGATTCTGAGCCTGGTCTCTTGATCATTCTTGGACAGGCTTTGCCTTCTTCAGTGGAGGCTCTGAGAGCCTCTGTGCTGGGAAAACTGAGCTTTGCTTGAAGACAACCTCATCCAACAACTGCTGAATTTATTTGTAGTAGATCAGCTTCAATAAAAGAAATCGTGCAAGAGCCACCCCAGAAAGGCCACCAATATGTTAATCAGAAGTTATTTGTGATTCATATACTATAAATGCATCTCCAGCCATTGTTTCATAGAACAGAGGGAGAATTGTAATTTTATGTAGTGCTGTTGTAGTCTAATTTTGGTAGTGAAGTACCAGCTTTCACACAACATTTCCTGTTTAAAGCCCTCATCCTGACAGTGAGATCTGGATTGAATTTCCTCCTCCCCCAGAGGAGATGAAAAGGACAATCCTGGCTTTTGCAACAATGTTCTGACAGTGTTACTCCGATTGACAAAATCTTTTTCTGAAACTGTCATCACACAGAAATTTTTTTACCAAAGTCGATAGGACGTGCCCTAAAGCCCCACAGAAGCTTACCATTGTCTAGGGCACATGCAAGTGTGCCTAAAAGTTCCACTTCTGCAAATTTTCCTGAATCTGGCTAAATTGTTGGTGACTTCAACTGAACATTTCACATAGTGATGAGTAGGTTTCCTATATATGAAACTCTGAGTACCTTTCAGCTCCACTTCTGACCCTGAACAAGTTTGGTCTCACTGAAGTCTGTGGAATGCACCAGACATAAAAGTGGTAAGTATTAGGGAGATGCTCTGTTGTCAATAAGAGGTAAATAAGACCATCCTTGCTGCTCAGTCTGGAAATAAAGACCACAGAAGTGAATGACCTCTGGTTGTAGAATAGTACTTCCAAAGTTCTTATGGAAGACCTTAATACATTTAAATTGAACCCACAGTTCTACATTAAAATATTTGGTTATCAAGCTTAATAATACTGCAGTTCCACAAGGTAGGCAAAGTGCTCTTGGAATGTTTTTTCCAAGGTTCAAAGTTAATTTAAAAAAGACTAACAGGCAGGCTTTATGTTATTTTATATTGAAGTTTCACACTGCATTCCATCCAGTTCATGGTTTGCACCAAGTAGAAATCTCCAGTGAGATAAACACACACGGAATGACAAACGAGTAACAAAAGTATCACATTCCTTTATCAATAACATTAACTTTTGTTTGGTTTTTTTTCCTTTTATATAAAGGTTCAACTCAGGTTCATATTTCCAGGCTGCTTTTAAAATAGTGTTGTGGTTTAAACCCAGTCAGCAATCAAGTGCCATACAGCCACTCATCTGCTTGCCCTCAGTGAGGAGGGGAGTTGGAAGGGAAGTAAAACCTGAGGATTGAGATGAAAGAATGTTAATAAAAGAGATAAAATTAATAACAACAACAGCAACAATAGCAACAGCAACAATAACAATTGTAATGGCAAGAAAAGAGAGAGAGGGAGGAATAAAACGCAAGAAAAAGAAGTGATGCAAAATACAGTTGCTCAACATGCACTGACCAATGCCCAGCCCAACCCGGGGCAGTGCTTGGCCTCTCTCAGCCAGCTGTCCCTAGTTTATGTGCCGGGCATGATGTTCTACGGCATTGGAATACCCCTTTTCCAATGACCCATTCAGGTCACCTGATATAGCCATGCTCCCTCCCAGCTTCTTGTGTATCTCCTCATTGGCAGAGCATGAGATACTGGTAAGTCCTTAACTCAGGGTAAGCATTGCTTAGCAAGAGCCAAAACATCAGTGCATTGTGAACATCATCTCACACTGAATCCAAAGCACAGCAACTTCCCAGCTACTGGGAAGAAAATTAACTCTATCCCAGTTGAAACCAGGACAAAAAACATCCAAGAATTTCTTCCTNTCCCTAGTTTATGTGCCGGGCATGATGTTCTACGGTATTGGAATACCCCTTTTCCAATGACCCATTCAGGTCACCTGATATAGCCATGCTCCCTTCCCAGCTTCTTGTGTATCTCCTCATTGGCAGAGCATGAGATACTGGTAAGTCCTTAACTCAGGGTAAGCATTGCTTAGCAAGAGCCAAAACATCAGTGCATTGTGAACATCATCTCACACTGAATCCAAAGCACAGCAACTTCCCAGCTACTGGGAAGAAAATTAACTCTATCCCAGTTGAAACCAGGACAAAAAACATCCAAGAATTTCTTCCTTGTTAAAATTTTTCTAGTATTATTTAAATGGTAGTAAGTTATATTGTATTACTTGTAGGGCTACACAGACATACCTAATTTATTTTGACTCCAATACATCTTTTCATGCTCAGGTGTTCTTAATTTTTTTTCAGACAAAGTAGAAAGTCTGAGTTAGCTTTTAATTTCTGTGATTGTTTATTTTCCAAAAATTACTATTTGTACAGAATCTATTAGATAATGGTAAACTAAAAATGTTAATTTAAGAGTTCTCCAAGGCTTTAATTCTCAGGCTTTTCCTAGTAACTCTGCTACTCTATAGATGCAAAGACATAAATCTGGTATTCAAAGAGTATCAGCAGTGGCATGTGGCTGTAAGATCTTTTACTTATCTGTCAGTTGAAGAGACAGCTACAAACTTTTCCTAGAAATTTGCCTTAGTCTAGTGCTTGCTTAGTTTCTAGAGTAGAGAATATATTTAAGTTATCTAATAAAATTCCTGCTGATTAATGGAGAACTTACCAAGATAATTTTAAATGAAAAGCTTTCCCAGGATGAGAACATACTTTTTTCCTATTTTTTTAATTATATTTTACCCTAACTTTAATATCTTCAATGAGTATCTTAAATATCAAATTGCTGATTGTACTACTTGAGAGCAGTGAGGATGTCAATATTTTGTGTTTAAAATCCAGTTCATTCAGCAACTACTCTTTAATATCTGAATAATTCTTTGGAAGTGGAAAGTTATTTTTACCTGCAGTTTTCCAAGCTAACATCCTCTTTATCAAATTTCCCTCTGATGACATTTTAATTTTTTTTCATTTCATTTTTCATTATGGTGATTAGAAGCAGATTTTTATTTCACAAGGGAAAGATTTTCTATATGCATTAAAATTATATATGCATGGAGAGTGAGATGTGCTTAGCCACTTATATTTCATTATTTCTTTTTTAGTTTTAAGCCCATTGACCAATCAGCAAGTGTATGTTGCTTTGGTAACACAGTATTACTAAACGAAGGGACCACCACTTAGAAAACAGCTAAGGACCAAACTTCATTCTTGGAAGATGTAAGCAGCTAAATGAAAGGCTTATGCTAGGATTAAATCACTGAAGACCAAAAATGTAAGTAAAAACCAACCAGCTTTCCTCTCACCATTAACTCTTCCTAAATATAATGAAATTATCTAGTTATTTAGTACTATTGGTTTAAGAAGGCTAAATGCAAACTTATACATTTGGGTCTTGGGCAGAATCTTGGAATGCTTATTTCCTTGCAGTGTCACAGCCTTCTGCAGAAGTCAATTATGCCCAGATCCCCCAAAGTCTATTTATTTGCCTGTCACTGATCACAATATCAAACATACTTGAGAACACCAGTTTCACAAAACAGCAACAAATGGAAAAACCCTGCAATGATGCACAGTGGTGTTAAATATGTCACAGACTGGCTGGTGCATGGCGGGGGTGGGGNGTTTTTCACCTCAGACTGACAGTACACATGAAGAATTATATACGTCCATATTCCTGAATTAAACTTCAAGATCAGAAAAGAAGATAAAGTAATTGTATTCAACATCACAACACACCATGCTGCTCCATTTTTAGGAACATGCAACTGGGAAACATATTCAGAAAAACAAAACAAAACAAAACAAAACCTGTGTAAAATTGCATCTATGAAACCAGTGAATTAACCTCATGTCTAAAAAGGCCACACGCAAGGTTAGCATGCATTTTCAAGCAGGGACTGTCAGGAGTACTAAATACAGCACTGGTTATTTATGTTCAGTTAAAAGGGTAGTAACAAAAGTCACCTGCAGGTGAACCAATTGTACTGTAGCTGCTGCAGCGTCTCTGGGAACTGTGACAATACATCCACCCTGCCTCAGTTTCCCTGTGTGATAGCCCAAACGTGCTAGGAAGATTGTCAGGTTCTCAAAACAAAATGCTACAAGGAACTAATTGATTCTCCTGTGAGGAAAAGTGAACAATTATTTCCTATGGTAACTTAGCTGTTTTATCAAATTATATTTATAATTAAAAATAAATATTTATCCAATCTTGGCTCTACTTACAACACCTGCTGGCATTCTACAAGTTTTCTAGGAGTACCTGTTCAAAGAAAATACTCCAGGGACAGCAAAAGGATAGTCAAAGGGAAGAACAGAGTTTATTGTTATTCTTGTTAGCCTTAGGACTGAAAGCAGAACTTGGGTATACTTCAAACTAGGATTTCTACACTGACTTGACTGGCAGCACAGGACCTCTGACCCAGCTACAAATGCACTCCTTAGGTACCAGAAGCAATGATAAACTATAACAGATGGCGATAAACAGGACCAAGTAGCTCGTATGTGCAACTACGAAGCTGCTGGAAAATATGCCCATCTTTTTATAACTCAGATTAGACTGAAGCACAGACTTCCAAGTTTGCACTACATACATGCAGAATTCAGGTTTTTATCTCAAGAAATCGCCTACTCATAAAAAGACAGAGGTCTTAGCTGTGACAGTTTCGTAGCATCTACAATATTTTGCCTCTGGAACATCGGAGTGACCTTGGTCCACGTGTATTCTGAAAGATAATGTTGTAACTGGATGCTTTCTGCTTCTTGTGGTAACCAGATGTATTAACATTTCTTGGGAAATAACAGTGAGCAGCTTTAACTATAGAGTTTGATTTTTGTGTTTGTGCCAAGTTAAAGTGAATATATTATACACAGAACAATCTCCTCTCTAGCATTAACTACAACCCGTATCTCATGCAGTAGTGGAAAAGGAGTTGAGAGAAAAGGTTAATCCTTCCTTTAACGAGTATTTTATGGAGGTTAGTTTGTTTGTTTTTGTTGAGTTTGGGTTTTGGTGGGGGTTTTTTAGTTTTATATTACCTTGTTGCCAAATTGAGTGGATATTTTATATATTACACAAAAATATATTGAAACTACTTTTGGCAGCTATGTCCTATGATGAAGATTATTTTGAATCCCAGAAGGGAAACAAATTTTTCTGTGGGAACAGATATAGTAATTAATGAACTATGTCAGGGTTTATGTCAAGTAAAAGAAATTGCTAACAGATGAATAGAGAAATCTTACCTTAAAATGAAAATGTGTAATCCTAACTCCTATCTAATAGGAGTTTGTTCATAACCAGAAGTCTAGATCTTCCAACAATCAGAAGAGCAGCTGAATAGTCCTAAAGTTCATTGGCTTCCAGGCAGTTGTCACACCATAATCTATCAGAGAAAAACACTAATAAGCTCTGAATAAGCCAGACAATAAATACAGAACCAGAATGGCAAGAGTATATGTATATTCTCACTTCACCACCCTTCATATGTACTTCATTCAACAGTACTTCTGTAAATGCTGGCTTTAAAAAGAATTCTTAAAATCATACTGAAAGAATTGAAGTGGGCTGTGTTTTGTGTTGCCCTCTTATTCAGGAGCCATATCCACCATCTGTCACAAATGCAATTCTGAGCAAGCCAATACCATCCTAAGACCACAAGAACTGATTCTCAGTATCTATCTAAGAAAAGAAATAGAACAGCAAAAAACAATCATAACTTGTCACTGAATATAAAACATCCCATCCATGTTAAAATCCATCTCTGAGCTGGATATAGGAATTCATGATGTGATGATTAAGGTATTAATAACAATTGCAACTGAAACTGGGTACCACTTGACAAAGAATCTAAAAATGCTAAAGAAATTACACGGGAGAAAGAAAGCTAAAAAGTCTACACTAGTCTATGGGATAAATTTACTTAAATAATTTGCAGCTCTAAGGCTAAATGGAGCATATTTCTTTAATATAAAAAATAAAATGAATCTTCTGTGTCTTTTCTCTACCTTTTAGAGTAAATATCAGACAAATATATATATATATACACTTCTTTTTTGTCTCATAACACCAGACATGGGGTACACAGGACACATGCTCAATTTTATGAGTTTTTAAGAACTTAAGATTGAAGGAAAACACTCCTAAATGCTTGCATCTCACAGAGTTCTTGATTTCAGAATACCCTTCCTTTATATATATATAAAAATATATGTATTTTTTTTGGACTTCCACTTTATCTTTCACATTGTTCTGCTATAAAGTGACACATCTATGTCTTTTGTCATATTGGAATTTATGCGCTGCAAGCTCAGTCTTAGTTTTATTTTGGCTGTGGTTATACTGTGAACCAAGTTCCTCTTCCTGGTTGCTAGCACCACTCTGTAGATATCCAAATGTTGTATTTCATGTGACCAAAGCCTGCTTGAGTTTACTCGCATCATTGGTACTCTAGATGGAAACGCTAGTCCTTGTGATAGTCAGAAATACAAAAAGCAAATGGCCAGTCCATCACAATATTTCTCCATGGCTGCCAAGCATTTGCAAGCTTCCAGGAATCTGGTTTGAAGTTTGCACCTTAAGGGATAAAAAACAATGAATGGAAACATAAAATCTTAGCAAAATGGTTTCTAACCCAAATATACTTACTTGATAGAGCACAAAATAATATAGATTGTTTTGAGATCAAATATATTAATGTATTGATATATTTACAGCTCTGTCTGGTCTGCATAGCAGAGCAGTTTCCAATGACCTATATCTGTGCAGTCCCCAATATGGCAACTGAAGCCAATGTGCCAGGTAGCCTTATTAGGGATAACATTTCTTGTAACAGACCATTTTTGTTGATACATAGCTTCGTTAATCAAGGATGACTGTTGCATTAGCAGAGGGCAGAAAGGTTCATCAAAATAATAGCATGAGATGATGTCAGTTTAATTTAGATATTATTTGTGATAGAACATTAACGTTGTGCAGTAAGTAACATAAATCAATGACTAAGAAGATGGGGTTTTTCCGCATTGTAGTGGGTGGACATAGTCTACTCTTTGACTTAAAACATTAGGTACCACACACTGCTCTCAGGTAGCTCATCTGTTTCTCAGATGGGGATGCTCCATTTCCAGCTCTACAGTGTAACATTATAATCACCACAGATACACTGAGAATTTGTTTGCTTTATGACTGCAATAGCTTCAACTGTTCAAAGTCCTAAATTATACCAAAATATCATAATTTTATTGGAATTTTGCTTTTGAATAAGATTCCAGGACAGCATTTTCCAGAAAAAGCCCAAATTGTTGCTGAACATTGAACTTGGGAACTCTGCCAAGTGTTGGATATTAATGTAGCTGTGCTGGCAAAGCAAATCTTCAATGATCACCTAGACCTGAGCTTTCCACCACCTCTCTGGAAAAAGTGGTTGTCTGAAAAGTTCTTTTATCTCATACACTTTGATTTAGAACACTTACACATTATTGAAGTCAGGGACCAGATTAATTTCAAGGAGTGTTTAACAAAATCCATCAGTGTTCCTATTTCATTATATAGCAATTAATTGGACATATCATTCCAGATAACTTGAAAAAGAACGAAAATTTTGTTTGGTTTGCACTCTACTTTTTCTTTTTGGATCAAGGGTGATGAAGAGAAGAAATTATGTTGAAAACATATGTTATCTACTGGAAGCTAAGGTGATTAGCTCTTATATGCATATGAAGGTCATAGTGATATATTCCTGAAATATTGACATTCCTACCTTTCTACAGAAAATATATCTTTTTACAGAAAAAAAAAAAAAGAGAAGTGTTTATTGGAACTACATCTACATGTTTTCAATTTCCATATCTCCTGGATCTGAACAAAATTGAAGTGTCATATTTCATCAAGAGAAAAATGTCAGACAATTTGAAAATTCCTCAACCTTTTTTTATTGCCTTTCTATTCTTTTAGTATAAAAGAAAAAAAAATTAAATACCTGGCAAATATATCAGTTAACCTCCAATAAGTAAGTCTCCTTTCTCACAGAGAAAGCAAAATTGCTATGCAGGGCTTCTGCTAGTAAACTGCACATTCTCCAGTATTTACTTCTGTACCAGAAAATGCTTCTACAAATGTTCATCTGGTGAGTGGCCAATACAAGCGGATGCAGCAAACCTAATCACAAAAAAAATGGAACTGTTTGGTTAAGACAAGATGAATCTGCTAAACAAGCAAACAAACCTACCACACCAACAGAGGAGTCACAGAACATGCAAGACCCTACAGAGCCACTGTTCCGTCTCAAGGACAGGAATGAGGGTGGGGTACCCTCCCTCACCCATAGGGAGCTATTTCTCATCAACCACAATGCCAGCTTTTATACCATGAGAACCTAATTTGCTTTAGTCCCCATGCTGTTTATATCACCCCCAATTTAATCACATAATCAGCTCATTAAACATCCAAAGACTTTTGAAAATTTGTGTGTCAGAGGCTTTGAAGCCTCTGTCTTGTTTTCAAAATTGATTTAGTTATTTGAAATCAAAGTTCCTTTGGCATGAAATGAGATAAGGCAGAAAGACTGAAATGACGTAGTGAGAGGAAAATAGGAACAATTGCCTGAAAGTTTGGTGTCATATTCTATCATGCTTTTTTAAAAATAAGTGGGATATTCTGTCTTAATGATAGGATTTGTGAGTTTAGAGAGGGAATGAATCCTAAAAATTCATTGTACTCCTTGTTTCTACTAATATAGGTCCCCTGAGTTCCTGTCAAAAATATTATGTGTTTTTCTTTCCAAAACAGAATATGCAGGTATTTTACACTTTAGAAAGTACAATTAGATTCACCTCTGGTTCTCCCAGTTTGATATGTTAATATGTGTATTTCTCAAGTATGACACCTCTTTGCCCTATTTGTTTTCAAATACTTTTGTTTGTGCACACACATAGAAGACTGAAACAATTAAAAATAGAACAAATATGTCCACCTGCAATCTGTGTCCATAAATATGTCTACCTACTATTGTTACCCAGTCACACTTCTCTGCATAGTGCTTGCTACTCCTCCAGCTCACTCACTGCTGTATAATGTGAATAAATACAAAGAAAAAGATCTTTCACAGCAGAAAATTACGAGTATAGAAGAATTACTTCGAGGCAGACACTGGTGGGATGAAGTATCCATGAGGTTTGGTTGTGTAAGTGATTTTTTTTGTGCCAAGGAACAATCATTCTCTCAGTCAACATGGGAAGTCCAACACAATACTGGCAGTTGCCAAATAAAAGCAGAAAATGTGAATGGTTTTCTCTGCCTAATTATGTTGCCTATACATTTTCCACTGTATTTCTATGCACTACAGACATTTATCAACATATCTACTATTTTTTTTTTCCAAATTCCTTTACCTTCAGAAGGTACTTTATTCAACCCTAGGATAAGAACCTCTGATAAACAGTAGCACTACTTTCTGGATGTACCCATCTGCTGGCTACAGTAGAAATCCAGATAAACAGGTCAAGCTAGACACCTAAATTCTACACAGCTGCTACGCAAAAGAGATTGGAATTCTAAAGGATTTATACACGTTTTTCCTCCTTTTACACTTGGTACACAGGTACACTTGGTATCTGTCATAATCAATACAAGACACTTAGAAAAGAGCGAGCTAAATATTATCCCTTTCTGTGCAAAAACAGGATTAGTCACACAACTGAAGTGCCAGTCAGTAGCATCTCTGTAGAATCAATGAAACAATTTAAAGCAATTTTCTTCTACGAGTTAAGTGAAGGTATAACTCACAACTCTTTATTCTTGATCATATTGTCCAGAAAAATAATAAGCATGGACTTATTTTCAAAACCTAAGATGTGACTGCATAGCATTAAGCATTAAAATAACACTGTTGAAAAATGAGAGATAATTAAGCTCAGCTACATCATTGGGACTTATTTGAGCAGTTATTTGCAGATCTGTAACTGTTATAACTCTAATCAACTTCTGAGCTATTTCATACCTTATATCTTGCCCAGACTGTCTAAATAAGTACATACAGATGAAGACTTTACAAAATTAAGTAGAAGCCTGAATGTATAATGATTGGCACACACTGATTTTCAAATCTGCAATTTTTCAATCCTCAGTTATGCTGATGGAATTTTTTAGGCTGAGAAACCAAGTAAAAATGAGAAATAAACTGGTCCAAATTTGATGTTGCTTGCTCTGGTATCATTGCCTTGGCCTCCCATCCAGTTGCCCTTTCATTCTCCCTTCTTAACAGGATGGAGGTTGAAAAGAAGATGGAAAAAGCTCACGAGTCAAGACAAAGAAATGGAGATCTCTTACCAATTGCCATCTTGGGCAAAACAGACTCAACTTAGGGAGTATTAATTTATGAATATTGATAATTGAAATGGATTTGAATGGTAAGAAATAAAGACTTTCATTCACTCTCTCACTTTTCCCCAAACCTAACTCCTTCTTTCTGGTTTTGTCTATTGAAGAACACAGAGGGAAGGGGAATCAGAACTGAGGTCAGTCCATAGCAATGCTTCCCTGCTACTCCTTCCCCACTGTACTTTTCCCCTGTTCCTCAGTGGGTCCCCTCCCTGAGCAGCAGCTTCTTTCATTAAATATTCACCTTCTACTCCAGTGTGGTCCTACAGAGGATGGGCTACAGAGGATGAACTACTTTAACATAACCCTCTCAGGCTGCAGGAGAACCTGTGCCCCAGGGTCTGGAGCACCTCCTCCCTCTCCATTGCCAACCTTGGTGAATGCAGGGCTGTTTCTCATTGTTGTTTTCCTCACTAGTTTCTCTCTTGTGCAGTTTTGCCATCTCTCGTGCAGTGTTTTGCCATCTCTTTAATGTGTTTTCCCAGAGGCACCAGCATCTTGGCAGAGGGGCTCAGCTGTGCCTTGTAGTCTCGCTGGAGAAGGCTGAAACAAGATGTGTCTGGTGCTGGACAGCCCCAGTTCCTGCCAATACATGGGCACCTACACCAGATACAGGAACATAATTCCACCATTTCTATTGCTTGCAATAGGAATGCAAAATGATGAAAATCTGTAGCAGGAGAAAGAATTTTTAAAGAATGTCTTAATGTTGCTGCCAACAACTCATATGAGACAGACTAAATGCAAAAACTTTCTTCCTCTACAAAAGGTTTTAGTTATAATAAGTCTTTCATTCTTTAAGTCAAAAATTATGACTCCTAACAAGCACAAATATGAAGAGCTGTGTCTCTCCCCATGTATAATAACACATAATCTTTCCCCCTGAATTTCTTAACACTGTGGTAATATAGCATTGGAAATATGTGAATATCAATCACTCCTCCTTTGGCTACACTGAAGGTTCCCAAACTTCATCTGCCTCCCAAAAACTATTTTGGATGTGCTAGAAACAAATAGATCATGCATGTAAAGGACTTCCAAGATCAATTTCCAAAAATTAGGGTATACTCCCATGATGTCATGTTGCACTGCTAAAGACCTAAGAGGTCTCTCCTAAAAATTCTTCCACAGAAAGGAAGAAAAATACAGAAATTAACAAGGGAAAATACGATAAATAGGTTGCCCCTGTAGATTCTTGTCCCAAGCATGAAAATCCTATGTCATTCTACTGAGAATTAATATTTACTGACTGACCTGCATATATGAATGTGAAGACGTAATTACTGATGAGATACAAACAAATGGTATGGAGACCAATAAACCATCTTGTAGATTGTCAAAGGTCCTTCTTTGTGTAGCACATCAGGATTTATCACGTGGAATATTACAACGTGAAGTGTGCAAAATTTCATTGAAAGAGAGGCTACATCACCATATAACAAAAATATATGTAAGTATCAGTATAAATTACACAAGAAGAAGAGTCCTTTTACCTCTTGTAGCCAAGAAATAACTAATTCAAAACTGTTTGAATGATTATTTATTATTTTTGCAATATGCCACCATCTCAAGAGCACCCTATCAACTGCTATCAATGTATTTTGAGCAGTTTATGTGTACAAACCACAGATTTCTTTGGTTTTAATTTTCATCTTAAAACAGTGTTGTCACTGTCCTTCATATTTCAGTTAATGAATGTATTTAATCCATTGATACAAGTATAATCTGCTCCTTTTCCACTGTTACAAAGCAGACAAATTATTACACATATTCGGTTTGATATTCTCAAATAAAAGATATTCCTTAGAGTCACTTGTCACAGTAAAATGCCTGAGTCTGAATGAGATGAGAAAGAAAAACATAAAGGAAAAGACATAACAGTGAAGTGCCATCACAAGCATGTTTCAGCCGTCGAGAAAGGAAGGCACGCAAGCAGAAGGAGTCTGACAACACTGCAGTGACTCATCCAGCTCTGCCTCTCTCTTTTAGGCGTATGAAAAGTTCAAGTACAAGTCATCTTTCAAAGATTATTCTGAATAGTGCACAACTCTTACCACTGCAAGATAGAAGCCTGTGCCCAGAAAAGAAAAGCTGAGAAAGATAAAAAAGAAGCTCCAGCTACAGAATTCATTCAGCATCAGTTACTGTTATGATTTAGTAGCTTAATGTCATAAAGAAGTTTCCTTGAATTACATTGTATCAACATCTAATTTGTGAGAATGATGAAAAATATAATTTATTTTGATAAGGAAAAGTTACTTTATATCTTCAGGCAGAAACATAGATCTGTTATCAACAACTGTAAACACTCAGAGCACCTACGATAGTCTGAATGCTAACTCACTAGCAAGCACTTCAAATAACTGAGCATAATTTTAAACTGTATTGTCCAAGTACTTAGCTTTTCTTACCAGCAAGATGTGGGATTCTTCTTTGTATATTCATTGTTTTAAACAGAAAGATGCATTTAAGTAACAAAAAATGTGTTCCACTGACCAGTCAATTACTCAGCTCATGCAAAATATTTAAAAAAATAAAAGTAAATATTATACAAGAGTATTATTTTAGTCTTTCTCCTTATAATGCTAACACTCAAATCTCAGAGTGTATCTGTAATTATCAAAAGAATAGAGGCAAGAAACTATGTGAGATATGGGATTTTAACAGAATTTAGATTTGTTATTCCATGCCATGTCTTAAACCCTGACATCAGCTAAGTACTACACAGCTAGTCACTGCTCCTTGCCCTTGGAGTGATGGGAAGGATAATAAGAAAAAAAAGGGAAAACTTGTGGAAAAATAACAGTTTATTAGTTGAAACAAATTTTACTCATAATGCTAATGATAATAATAACAATAAAAATACTATGATATTGTAATGAAAATAAGAGAGAGAAAGGAATAAAACCCAAGAGAAGGAAGTGATGCACTATACAATTTTTTTTTACCACCCACTGACTGATGCCCAGCAAGTCTCCAAGCAGCACTTGGCCTCTCCCAGCCAGCTGCCACCTGTTTATGTGCTTGATTTTCTATGGTGTTAGAATATCCCTTTGGCCGATTCAGGTCACCTGTCCTGGTTGTGCTCCCTCCTGGCTTCTTGCGCAGTCTCTCACTGGCAGAGCATGAGACACTGACAAGTCCTTCACTCAGAGTAAGTATTAGCAAAAGCCAAAACATCAGTGTGTTATCAACACAATTCTCACACTGAGTACAAAGCACAGCACTGTACCAGCTACAGCTGGGAGGAAAACAAATTCTATCCCCACCAAAATTAGGACACTCCCACTTTTTGAGTGTAATTACAAATCTGGCAATGATTAGTTATTTATGATCAGTACTACTTACTGGACTGTCTTATGCATCTTCAGCAAAAAACCATGGATTGTCTATAGCTCTGCAAGGGACATCTAAGCTTCCGGAAGCTCACAACACTTGAAAAAAGGAAATTAAAATTAAGACAAATGATACTTTATAGGTGTGGTTTGCTGAGCAGAAATAACTGCAGGAACACTTTCCTTGTGACAGTCCAGTCCCCTTCCTTGACTTTCCTAGTTAACACAGAGGAAATTTTTTGGGAGCAGCTACTATGTCCACATGCTAGACATGCTGCACATTGCTAATGTTACAGATATCTCCATGTAAATATTAAAATAAATGAGACTGCTCCTAGGAATAAAGCAAAGCTGATGAGAGTTTCCAACAGCACCAAGCGCTCTATAACAGCAGCTGTACTGTCAAGAGAAAATGCACAGGACTTGCACTTCAGTGTAAGTAGCACCCAAAGATGATGCATTTTCATGTCCTGATCAGAAAAACATGCAGGCAAATAACTCTTCAAAAGTTTTCACACATAAGCTGAAAATGCACCATTCTTTCTCTCCTTTTTCTTAAGACTCAGAATTTCCAAGAACAGAGTTAGCAACTTTTCTTCAAGTCCTTGTTTGCTAAATATTACTTCTGAGACTTACCAACAACAGAATGGAATTTTCTTTGCTGTATTATTAGTATATTATTTCTTTTCAGGTTAATTCAAGAGCTGTCATCACCTACGAGAACATTCTGCTATTTCACCATTATATAAACAGTGATGGTATAATGTCTTTTTCTGTCACAACAGGCTAAATACAATCTGAAGAGTATGTATTGCTTTTGTTGTTGGTATTTATTCACAGAGGTCTTAAATATATCTCTCATCCATGCTGAGAGAGCATGCATAAAACAAAACCAGTAATATATGACACACATGGCACAAAAATTGAGATAAGAGTGACTAATGCAATCTATTTTTATTACTGTTTTCTTGGATACTTTAAGCAGAAGATCTGTGAAACTAGTTCAGCGGTCCATTGTGAAATCACAACGGAATCTGTGAGCAGTGGACAAAGCAAAATAATTAGGTATTTCCTGCTGTAAACATTTTTAAACATTTTGTTTGAACTTTCAACACAGAGTAAACCAGGTAATGCTCCTAAAAGAGTTCGTAGAAAACACCCATAATGCCAATTTTGGAAAGATGATTGAGTACAAACTTAATAATGGAGAAGATTCACAGATGCAACCCATCTGCTTTTGCTGCTCTGGTTATGAAAAAATACCAAAATTGTACATGAAAAGAACCAGTTATGACTGGACTTGTGATTGTAAGTGGAGTCAATTTAATAACATATAATTAGCATAGCTTTCATGGCAGAAAAGTCCTAATATGGGAAATGTCTTAATAATAGATTAATATTAGCATTGCTTTCCTTAAGGAAGATGAGTATCATTATTTCTGATTCAGAATTGGAGAAACTGAAATGTAACAAATGCCGTGACTTGCCAAAACAAATGATTTGGGTCAGTTACAGGCATTTAGACTCTCATTTCAAAGGCCAACATAGGAACCCACAGATTCTTGTTTAGATCTTTCTAATTCTACACGCAATACCAAGTCTTATCAGGACTTAAATTTAAAAAATATGTCTGGTGGAAAAGAAAAAGATTAGTACACAAACATGGCCAAAGGTCTCCAAAGCTCTGTTACCTTAATAACATGAGTAGCAAAAGACGAAATTTTATATACAAGGTTTACTACTAACCATGCAGTTTCATATTTCTCTATGATAATATAATTAAAAACAAAACAAAACAAATCAAAAGAAAATACTGTCTCTAACTTGAAAAGATAGACAAAAACCACACACAAATATAAAGAAGGATGTATCCAGGTTAAGGAAGCTCCCAGTGGGACTCCCTCAGTAAATACAGTACAGTAGTGGCTCCTCAGTAAATAAGTTCTAATGTGTTTTTCTAAATTATTTCCAGTAAGTTCAGGGTTCAAAAATCTGAAGGCTTCACTGATGGAATGCTCACATTTGGCCTTGGCTACCAAGAAAACCACTGAAAATCCTTTTAATTTTATCACAGGAGGTAATGGTGAAAGTAAGTGAGTAGTATACTGCTTAAAGTTATGTGAAAGGAAGTCCATAATGCTATTTCTCCATTGATTTCATCAGTTCTTAGCATGATACAAGAATTTTATGAGTCTCATCTGAAATGTATGTGATGTGAGTATCTGTGTGTAAATACATGTGTGTGTACAGTTACATTTAGGGATGATCATGACATATCACATTGCTTTCCAATTTCTAATATGGTCTAGAAGTTATTTCAACATTCACTTATCTACTTCTGGAATTATTACTCTTTGCCATCACTGCCCTGAAGTGCACATTAGAAGCATAAATATCACAAAATAAAAGAACTTAGATCAGTACAACAGCAGAAATTCTTCTGGGAACATAGATGTATTAGACAAAGAGGCTTCCAGGTCATTGGTTGCTTAATATAGTCACAATAACACAGAGGAGAAGCTTTCGAGTCACTTATAAAAGACATTTTCAGTGTTCTCTGTTTTTCTATTGTAAGCAAATGTAGTTCTCAAGCAAAATTACTCTAAACAGAGTCATTATCCCATGGAATTTGACCACTCTCCCTCTATAAACCGAGCAGTGCAAACGAAGCTTAAAGTGAATATTGTCCTGTCCTCATGCCAACTATCATTAGCTACTTCAACTGATGTTGCAAAATAACTCAGGTCTATTTTCAGTTTAAAAGATGTGACACTGGGGATTAGCCCATTGTTTCCAATTTCAACATGCATCAGTCTGTGCCATGTACTGATTCCAGGTTACAGATGAATAAATGAAGAGTTTTGTGTATGTCTTCGATAATACAAAGTAATAAATATAACAGAAATGGAGAGAGATAGATCTAGTGTGCAACAAAACCAAATAATCAATTTAATAGTGAGCTGGAGCCCATAAAATTACTGAAATGAAATGTTTTTTTCTCTGCTTATTTTGGTGACTACTTGACTTTTTGAAATGTATTTTCAGATCCTTTTCTTCTACTGTTCTGTGAAAATGTTCTTGTGATAGTATTTGATAACTAAGGCTATATGTTCAGGAAATCTTACTTCTTATGTGATGGAAAAAGGCAGAAAGCATACTATGATCATTCTTTCCACACACTAATTTAGAAGATGCAGGTTTCAGAGACTTTGAAGACAATTTTTTCCTAATGTCTTTGAAGACAATTTTTTCCTAATGCCATGTGTCACAACATCACTACAAAGAGTTCAGAGATTGCATATGTTAAAGAAAAAAAAAATTGCTTGGAGGAAAGAGGTCTTTAATGAATGGATGTGCAAGGCAATGATCAGCCATTCTACATAGAGTAGATCAGAGGACTGAAATAGCTTGTATCAGCATTGGACCAAAATCTGAACTCTGATCCCACTCCTCTCCACAAACTCTGTTTGGCTGGACAATTTGAAAGAGATTAATCTCCAAATCCATGGTCTGAACTTTATTAATTAAATTATTAAACTGAATCAATTTATGCCAATATTCCAAGCTTCTGAAGGAGAGATGGTTCCAGATACCCATGAACTGGTCTGTAATTACTGATCTCAGAACAGCAATCAGTGTATGCTCTTCAGGAATGTTGTGTAAAATGTTCTTTAACAAGAAGTAAACCTAGAAAAGAGGATGCATTTTAGCATTCTAGTCTGACTTTCATGCCCTTGTGAAAGGTAGCTTATGTCAGCAAAAATGTACTACTGTTTTGTCTCATTGACCAGTAGAAACCAGACAGTATTTACAGCTATTACCGACTAAAACATCAAACAAGAAGTAAGTTTGTCATTATTTTGTAAAGCCTGGAAAAGAAGGGTAAGGACAACTGCTAGTAAAGCCTATCATAAAGATAGAATATTCTCTACTTAGATGGTGATGAAATTCCTGTATCGTTCTTCAGTTCCTAAATCCTGGGATCCCTGTGTACTTCCTCCTTGGACAGCTTAATTGTCGTTGTTATTGATGTGGAGATTAATTTGAACTGTACAAGAGGAATCAGAGAAATGCAGCCAGTCAGCAAAGCCTCTCCTCTGTCCTCTAACTTGCCTGTGAGTCACTCGCAGTTCATGAAATAATGTTAATCAGCAGAGAAATTATAGCATCTCTTCTTTAATTTTTTTTAATACATTTAAGTAACAGCCTCCAATGACAACCATGTATGCTGGATGTATTGCTACTGAGGACTGAAGGAAGGAAAGAAATTGTTGTCTTCCAGAGCAAGCCATGGCTCAAGAGTGTAGACAACTTTCTCTTTTTCTTACTCATGATTTTTCTATAACAAAACAAAAAAACCCAAAGCAATCAAACAAACAAATGCCTCCTCTCAAAAAATCAAACAACAAAACTGCCATCACCACCAAAAACCACAACCAACCAAAAAAAAAAAAAAAAAAAATTGCAGGACCACTATGCAAGAAGCAGGAAACTGTCAGTTTTACATCAGTGTAGTACATTTAGATGTCAACTGCATCCAATACCTCTGTCAAAGGAGTTTTACCATGGTACCATCTTCATACACGTTGATGCAGAAAACCTCTGATGCCTATGGAAATAACACATTTCCTCCACAGCACCTGGAATATTATGATATGGTATGCAGGTAGAATTCATTGTTAGGAATGTTTAGAAGATTCAAAACCCAGTTATGTCCCATATGTATTTAAAGGATATTTCCTCAATGCCATACTTTCTGCAGCATATTAATGTATTTTTAACATGCAAATGCTAGTAGTCTGTACAAATTTTCAGCCTATTAGCCATCCAGTCTCTCTCTTCATAATGTAATTTCATAATACATAGGAGAGGTCAACATTTATGAACAGCTTTGGTGAAGCTGAAGATTAATAGTGAGATACATTATGCTGTAACTTTTCTTTTTAATTAATCAAATGCAGTCTTTAAATTTGCATCCAATTTGATCCTACTTTGTTCATTATTAAATTTCATAAACATTCCCTCCAAACAGATGCTGATTATTAAGCATTAAAACGTCTATGAGAAATTTTTATTCACAAGTAGTAGAAGGATAATTTTTGTTATTCACAAGAAGTTCTTTCTGGACATATACAAAATTAATCAGAAATAGAACTAAACCTTTAAAAATGCTTAAACTGTATGTTAGACATAGCTTACAGTTCTATCAGTTGTCCCAGTAGTGGCCATTTCTGTAAATTCATTTCCTGTGTTACACAGAAGGCAGCAGCAAAGCAAAGAAATTTCACACATGACTGCACAGGCTTACACAGGGATACATGTCAGGAGTCTTTATATGGAGCAGTGGAAAACATTCATATCAGAGAGAGGAGTAGTAGGCATGCAGAAGCTTTCTGCAGGCAGCTCCCACTTATGGTAAAACTTCTCACAGCAAACTGACGTTTAACCACCTCACAGCAAACTGATGCTTCTTGCCTTTCTTTCTAATGTTGGTTTGTAACAGTAATAGATTAAGCTAAAGTGAAGCACATAGCATCTTCAGGCAGAGGTAGTTCTCTTCAGCTGTATTTTCATAAAAAGTCCTTTATGTTGCCTTTTCAGGACAGAACTGTATCTTTAACTCATAGACTCAGAGAGTGGAAAGACCTTTAGGATCACTGAATCTAACTGTTAACGCGGCACTGCCAAATCCACCACTAAACCAAGTCCCTTAACAGCGCATCCACGGATTCTTAAAATACCTCCAAGGGGGGTGATTCCACCACTTTCTTGAGAAGCCTGTTCCAATATAGTCTAAATCTCCCCAGCCACAATTTGAGGCATTTCCTCTCATCCTGTAGGTTGTTACCTGGAAGAAGAGACCAACCCCCACCTGGCTACAGTCTCCTCTCAGGCAGTTGAAGAGAGTGACAAGGTCCCCTCTGAGCCTCCTTTTCTCCAAGCTGAATACCACCAACTCCCTCAGCTGCTTCTCATCAGACTAATGCTAGGGACCCTATCCCAGCTCCATTGCCCTTCTCTGGATTCACTTTGGCACCTCAATGTCTTTCTGGTCATGAGGGACCCAAAACTGGACACGTGATTTGAGGTGTGACCTCACCAATGCTGAAAACAGGGGTACAATCTATACCCTGATTCTGCTGGCCACACTAAACCATCGTTTTCCAGCTGCACAATAGCTTCTAACTCTTCCTCTTTGTCGCCCACCCTGCATGCATTGGTGTAGATGCAGCCCAGTTGGGCTATCAATCCATTCATCCACGGTGACTGGGGACTGGGGAGGGCATTTCAGGATCTTTCTTTATAACACTTGTAATAAAGGCTTATTTATTTAAAAATACTTACTACAAGGTGCTATTCTGAACAGAAATATCAGAATCCGTCTTCTTCTTGCATTCTACTTACTGGCCATCATGGCAGAGTAATGAGTCCTTCCATTAAGAGGGAATTTTAAGAAATACCTGAAAATATGCATGAAAGTCTCTGAAATAATAGTTTAAAATGTACTTGTCACTGTCCTAAGCTGTAGAAACATGGAGAAAAAAAGCAAGTAGAGCAAGGGATGCGTAGCTGGCATCCATGCTGCCAGCGATGTCCAGCAGGACCATTCTGGACATTAAGAGGGCAGTGACAGAGAACAGAATTATTCCAAAAGATTGAGCTACAGTTACTCCTAAGGGACCTTTTGTGATCACCTTGTCTGACTTCTAGTGATGCCTTTTTCAACGTAGAAATGAAACAACACACACTTTCGAGATAGTGGTAGGAGGTAGTACAAAAGCTGCTCTCTATTGGAGGCCCCCAGTTATGGAAAAATTTCCACAAAAGCCCACCAACACAGGGGTGCATACAATTTTCTAAGTTTGGTAAATGAGCATAATTGACAAAAAAGCACTAATTAGGAGCACAAGTGGTAATGCAATTTCCCTCCAGGCCAAGCCCCTTCAAAGTCCTCCCCCTTCAGATGGAAACTGAACTTGAAGATAAAAATGTGTCTTGAAGAGCTGTTTTTCAGCCTTGGTTCCTATGGAGAACGAAGATAGGATAGGGGCTTTAGAATATGTTTTGTCTTTCTGCCTATCAGGGCAGGGAAAAGTACTGGGAAAACTAGCTATGGATGCAATAATAGGCTACAGAGCTCCAAATATATGTGTAAAGAATACAGAGAATATATAAAAGAAAAAAGTCAAAAATCAATAAGCACCACTAGTTCAGCAAAAGCTCTAGGCTTTCATTAATTAATTGTTGCTGAACAATGGCAATACGCCAGAGAAATCAGGATTTAAATTTTAGAGATAGAGTTGAGGCAAAGTCTTTAGCATCTGTGTTCATGAGTTTTTTATAAGGACTTAATACTTTTTCTTTCACTTGCTTTACATTTGGATGACAGTACTCTACTGACCCTTGCCTGATGGGCTGAAAAGTTTCTGTTTGCTACATTTACACTTATTATTAAAAGATGTACAAATTTGTTAAAAAAAGGTAGTACAAATTTATTTGATTCATGTCTGAACTAGTAATTAATATGATTCTTGCTGAATATTCTTCAGTTGACAGAGAATTTGTGGGCACCTGAGCTGGATGTATTACTTCAAAATAAATTGTACCTCTGCTAACTTCCAAAGTCTCACTCAAAACATTTATTTAATGCTCATTTCAAAACATTTATTTAATTATCCTTGTGTGTCCAAGCTTTATTCAGAACACTTCACACCGACTTAGGATCATACATTTAAAGACAAAAGAAACTACTTTCATACTTCCTAATGTATCACTTTGAATATTGACATATAAATGAATATTGTTTGCTTATTTTCAGATCTGGACCAAGTAGTCCAGATCCACCAGTGTATCTATCATTATTTAAATTTTCTCTCAGTAGTTCTGTGCATTGAGATAACCTTTATTATAATAATTATCATAATAATTTTATGTTTTCTTCTGAGGTACTGATAAAAATCAAGACAACCAATATCACACAAACATAAAAGACTCTGTTTTCCTAGGAAAAAAAGCCAAAACAAACCATGAAAATTAGTAAGTTTTAAGTGGATTGTCTTCCTGATTATTTTTCTGAATTGAGTTAGCTCAGTATTTTGGTGAGGGCTATTTTCTCACCTAGAAGTCTATACTTTAATATTCTTGTTATTTTTCCCTCCCTCTAAGATGATTTCAGTGTTCCATGATTTATCAGTGATCCAGCTAAGCAGCTCCAGAAAGGTTCATTAGGATCTGCTGCTTAACATCCATGCAAGTTCTCATTACACTTGAAAGCATTGCAATAGCTACCCTTCACTTCACACACAACAAACCCGTAGTTGTTAGAATACCTTTTTCTCAGAAGGTCTCATTAGGGTACCATTGAAAGTTTGTTTCTTGTATACTTTCCAGAAAAAAAGAAGAAATTCTCTCATTCCCAGATGCCAATTTAATCTTAGAAACTTTATCTCCCTTGCTGATTTACAGAACCTTTACCTTCTAATTTATATTAATGACCAACCATCTCCTTTTTGTTTCAAGAGTAATAGATTTCTTTTATGTTTTAGGAATTATTTCACTTCACTCTGCCGGTGAATACTTCTCTCCAATAGATAACTTGAAATGCAGTCTCATTACTTCCATAAGCTGCTGCCCGAGAGCCTAGATCTGGGACTATAGCCCTCACTGGAACCCACACAAGAAAATATTATCATTTACATTTCTGTGTATCTGATTGATGGCCAGCTATGGCTAGGAAAAGTGCAGAGATTATAGATTATATATTAGATATACTAATTTTCTCTATCTATTATCGCTTTAGTGGCAGATTTTGTGTATAAGCTTGTGTATCACTGCATTCCTTAACATATTTTAGTTTGTGTACTCACATACTGACAAAATCCCTGCAATTTCAATTCCATGCAGAGTTTTTAAGCTTGTGTGTCCAAGCTGCCATGAAATAATTTTTTTTGTGGCTTTCATCTTTTTCTCAGAAGTTGCTGCAGTGTGGTGGTGGGCAAAGTGAATTACCACAAGGTATCTTTCAGGGTCATATAGACCCTGAAAGGCCATATAGAGTGGGTGGACAGAAATCTGCTTTCTCTTGCCTGCACCACCTGGGATGGCAGAGTATCTGCTGTCAGATAAACGCCAAGTTAATTGTTCCTCAGGATCTCTGACTGTGTTATGCTACACAGTTTTGGAAGGTAAAAAATATGTATTTTTTTTACATATAGGTGTGAATATATGTGCGTGTGTGCGTGTGTAGGTATATAGGTATACATATACCTATACACATATACACATACAACTGGCACTGTTGAAATAAGGTTTTTGAAGAACAAGATATGCATATTACTGCTTAGAGATGTCATTTTTCTTGGTAAGTATTTATTACTTTCTCTGAACATCCCCAATTTTAAGTGATTAGTTAATCTCTGTTCTATATTACATACATTCTGCCAAACAATTAATGAAAATAAAAATATATTGACTATATTAAAAGACTTTGATAGGTCTTGAGTTCTTTTCAGAATTTTTGTGCTATGTAAGATATATTCTAGTTTCAGATTTTTTTTCCTCTGGGATATTGTAATTTCCCATTAAAAAAAAAATCTAATACTCCCAAACCTGTCTATGATTATCTTGTAAGATAGTGATGCATGCAGGCAGCAAAACAGCTCTAAAAACATGGAGAACCCAACAGCCAAAAACCAACATTGGTACTGTTCCTGAAAACCTGCAAGAATTACATTCACTGTTTCCATGTATTAGTGCTGAGTACCTACATCTCTACTAACCAGCAGGCTGTTGCCTCTCTGATTGTCTACACTACCTTACACCCCAAAGAGAATCTTTCAAAATCTGCAAAGCAGCAAAATTATAGCAACCCATGCACAAGACATGGATAGCAAAAAGCCATTCTTGTTAATAAGGCTATTTGATTATCTGAAAGCAACAGAGGATTACGGTCTGGGAATCTAAGAGATATGCAGCAAGTACATATCATCAGTTAGAGAGCAAAACCAGTAATTACTGCATCTTCAGTACCTTTATTTGTTTAAGCCTTGTCTCCTTCAGCTGAAGAACTCTTCTTGATTGTCTAGTGACTGTTTCATCCTGGAAGGTACCCAAGAGAATCATAAAATCATAGAATGGCTTGGGTTGAAAAGGACCATAAAGATCATCTCCTTCCAACTCCCCTGCAATGGGCAGGGACACCTTCCACTTGACCAGGTTGCTCCAAGCCCCATTCAAACTGGCCTTGAACACTTCCAGGTTTGGGGCATCCATAACTTCTCTGGGCAACCAGCTCCAGTGTCTCACCAACCACACATAATAACTTTTTCCAAATATCTAATCTAAACCTACTCTCTGTCAGTTTGAAGCCACTCCTCCTTCTCCTGTCACTATATGACCTTGTAAAAAGTCATCTGATTCAGGCTGAACAATCCAAATTCTCTCAGCCTTTCCTCCTAGAAGAGGAGCTCCATCCCTCTGATCACCTTGGTGACCCTCCTCTGGACTCTCTCCGACAGCTCCCTGTCCTTCCTGTGCTGGGACCCCAGAGCTGGAGGCAGCTCTGCAGGTGGGGTCTCACCAGAGCAGGGCAGAGGGGAAGAATCCCCTCCCTGCCCTGCTGCCCACGGGGCTTTGGATGCAGCCCAGGACACCCTTGGCTTTCTGGGCTGGGAGTGCCCATGGCCGGCTCATGTCCAGCTCTCACCCCCAGCACCCCCAGGTCCTTCTGGGCAGGGCTGCTCTCGGTCTGTTCATCCCCAGCCTGGGTTGGCACCAGGGGTTGCCCTGACCCAAGTGCAGCACTAGCACTTGGCCTTGTTAAACCTCATGAGATTCCCTTGGGCCACTTCTCGAGCTTGTCCAGGTCCCTCTGGATGGCATCCCATCCCTCAGGAGTGTTAACAGCTCAGCTTGGTGTCATCTGCAAACTTGCTGAGGGTGCACTCAATACTTCTTTGTCTATGTCACTGATGAAGATATTAAATAATACTGGTCCCTGTACAGACCCCTGAGGGACACTGCTTGTCACTGATGTCCATTGGGACTCTGAGCCATTGGCCACCACCCTCTGGATGTGACACATCATCTCTACGATGTGCTTCAAGTCATGCTCAACCAAAATATGACTGGTAAGTATGGCCCTGACTTTAAAAAGATAAGGATTATGGCCATTTTTCCTTAGTAGCTGCTCTCAAGACTAAACATTTTTTGAGGAAAAGAAATGTCCTTTAAATAAGCCAAAGTCTGACCTGAAGATATTTAAACATTTGTCTCACACAGAGCAGAAAATCCTACATGAATAGAACATATCTGAAAAACCAAGTAAAAGATTGCTTCTTCCTTGAATGACATGTCCTTTTAGAAGGGGAGACTATCTGTCAATGTTGTCATACTGACACTATTTTCCTTATCACATTGGGCCTACAACTATCACATCTATTACATGTCATATTACATCTAGTGTATGTAAGATACAAACCACTTACACAAGCAGCTCATCTTACCCGCCTGACACAGGGATCATTGCTCTTTTTGGGTTTTGTGTTTGCTTCCTCTACTGGTTTTCGAAATATCTTAAATGTCCAGTATCTTCTGTTTATTTTGCCTACAGCAATCTACAATCTTTGTTTTTACTCCTTCCCTTCCCCCCTTACATATTACATATATTTTAGACTTCTTAACTGATCACCTTTTCACTTGGAAAGAGATACTGCTTTTACCATTATATGTATTTTCTAACAGCAATTTTATGTGAAACAAACAAAGCAGGTACCAACTAGTATAAATTAACATTTCAAGGTTTATTTTTCCCACTCATTAATTGCGATGAATGCTTATACTTGCAGCATGGAGAAGGCACCTAGATAGATATGGCTACATATTATTTAAATACTTAGAAAACCAGAAAAAAATAGTAGCATAATTTGGATGAACAAATTGCTTTAATGCCATTCTACTGACATTTTTGCTCGCCTGTGGCATGAAAGACATTAATTAATCACCACAACAGACTGTAAGAAAATGCATTATGTTAATTGGTTTCTTGAATGAGAATCAATGACTCATCAGTCTTAACCACAGCAGACTGCTAACAATATTCTGATGAAATAACAAGTAATATCACAGGGAATATAACATGCCACACAGAGAAAGTTTTCATCCCTGTTAACTCCACTCAATACACATGGCTGCTTGCATTGTTGTGCCTAGGAAATAAGACTAACATTGTAAAAAACAAGGACATTCACACCATACAGTGCATTTTTGCTTCTGCTCCTTTCTGTAAATGACCTTTACTAATGTGGCCCTAAATATAATCAGAATTTTGTCTAAGCATCAATTATGATGGAAATTATGTTGTGCTGATAACACTGAGCAAGGGATCTAACCAACTTTTACGAGGTAAAATTTGTGGTAGAAAAAAAATGTTGGAAAAAATTATTCACTTCTTTGTTCTCACTAGATGTTTGTAAAGGGCTCTTCAGCGGCTTAATACCACCTTAACTGCACAGTGAGTTCACTCTCACTTCTGCAAAATGCTAGAGATTATTTTGTACTAATTGTTTGAAATGGTGTCTAATGGTTCATCTAATCTAGATACTGTTTGGCGGCATTTATTGCTGAAATTTTCGACTGTTGGTCTAGATAAATTTGTCTATGATGTCTTATAAACTAAGATCAAAGAACTGAAAAATTCACAAAAGATCGTCCAAACTGCTCAGTCCACACAACCCTGCCCAGCTAATTCTACAAGAATTAGAGGAACTAGAACTAACCACGGTACTAGAATTAACCCTTCCTATTCAGACTGCAGTGAGACACTGGAAAATGCCCAGTGTTAATTGATAGGGGGATGCAGTCCACTGCGCTCACAGAATCACAGCATCTCAGAATCATAGAATGGGTAAGGTTGGAAGGGACCAAAGAGGCTCATCTGGTCCAACCTTCCTGCTCAAGCAGGGCTATCCCAGAACACATGGCACAGGATTGCGTCCAGATGGTTCTTGCATACTTCCAGCGAGGAAAACTTGCAACCTCTCTGGACAACTGTGAGGAGCCAGTTCAGCTTTGATTTGTCTCAACGCTGGCTGTCAGAGGCATGTGGGGGAGGGGGTGCACACATGCCGCTTACAGGAGGTAGCTAGGAGAAGATGGGGGAAAGCCTTGTCTCTGGGGGGACTTTGCCTCGTAACACCTCACACGGGACAGGCAGCAGCAGACACTGCACCCTCCAGAGAGATTCTCCAATGAGATGGGGAAAGGTCCCCACCAATGCACTGCAGTGGGAGGCGGGACTGGGCCAATGGTCTCCGGTCAGCAGGCAGACTTGGGAGGAGCCAGGGGACATAAAAGGTTGCTGTTCGTTCGCTGGTTCATTCGCTCGCTCCCTACTTTGGCGTGGTTGTAGTGTGCCTTTTGGCTCTCCTGCCTTCACTGGCCCTTGCTCGCCCTCACGCCTGTCCTNTGTGACTTAATTTTTCATTCCTCACCATCTAATGCTAAAAGAACTCCTTGCAGTTTCCCTCAGTGGAATGCGACGACAACCTGTTCCAGTGTGGATGTAAAGCTCTTCCTCATATTTGGGTGGAACTTTCCATGCATCAGTTTCTGCCCATTGCCTCTTGTCCCATTGCTTGGCACCACCGAGAACAGTCTGGTCCATTCTCCGACACCTCCGTTCACATTGACAGACATTGATGAGGTTCCCTCTCAGGTGTCTNGCTCGCCTGTCGCCGCGGGAGCAGCCCCTGTGAAGCTCCCCCTCTCTGGGAGCTGAGCAGGCTCAATAGCAGGCAGCCCGTCCACTCACCAACGCCCCCCCCGCCCCGCCCCACCTTCGCGTGGATGCCGACGGCACCCCCTGATCCACNAACTCCAGAGCTCCACGTCCCTCTTGTATTGAGGGACACAGAACTCCAAATACGCTTCACTAGGTCTGAGTAGAGGGGCAGGATCACCTTGCTTGACCTGCTGGAAATGTTCTTCCTTGAACTTCGCACAAATTCTTATGTTTATAACTGTATTTTGATAGAAAATACCAGTACGATTTTTAAGAAATTTGCAGTAACAATTTATGTCAGAGGAATTCTTCAGGCCTATGACTGTTACTGGAAGCCATTTCTGTTTGTGAAACCAAAACTGGTCAGTATTGTATTTGATTTTATAACAATTTGATAATAAAAGATTTGTATTCCTTATATCAAAGTTTATTGTGAATGTTTAACCATTTAGAAGGAACATTCTTGTATCTAAATAATTCTTTTTCTTCCAATTGTATAACATTTTGAATGTATTATTTTAACCTTTTATTTAATTTATAAGTAGAAACATAATGAAAAAAATATTATTTAAATCAAGAGCTGTATAATGACTGAGAAGACCTGATCTGACTTATTAATAAAATTTATTCAGAAATCAGCACGTAAAAACTACTGAGTTTGTGCAATGAAGATGAAGGCAGAATTTTCCTTTAATCAGATCTTCTAAAGGTCAAAAATCTTTTGCCTATAGTAATTAACACACACACCTGGAAACAATAATGTCTGGTTTCTTCAGCTCTGCAATTTGCACTTACTTCCAGCAAATAATCCCTTGCAATGCATAAATAAGCTTAAGATGCTGAACATCTTGAGATACATTCAAGAGTCATCTTAGATCTTAGCATCAGAGCCAGTTTTTGTCAAACACCTTATAATGACAGGGAGAGATGCACAGACATATTGATGGATTCTAATTCATTGCCTAGTTTGTTATCTGTTAACTACTAATCAGAGGTACAACCTCTGTTGCTATCACATGTCACGATTCCTCACTCTAATGGTAATGATCCAAATAGTATGTTTTACAAATTACACACATGCATATGTGAACCCACATATTAATGTGTGTTTGTGTAATATTTATTTGCAGTGCTGGCTGCTTGTTCATTTTGCACCTGCCCCACAGCAATAAAGAAGAGAGAACAGGAGGAGCAGAAGTGGGACCATTTTTGGATCAAGGAAAAGACAGTGTAATATGAGAAGGAAAGGGGAAAACAACAACCAACGCAAAGGAAATGCCTCAAGCAGATCAGTGCCCAGTCAGTTTCTCAGCAATGGCCACCCTGGAAGACAGAAGCTCCTATTCTTCCTCTCCCAGGTTTTAATGGTGAGTGTGACATTATGTGGCACAGAACTCACCCTGGGACACCTGTCTCAGCCATGTCCCTTCCCATCTCCTTGCCCACTCCAGTGCACTTGCTGGAGACATGAGAGCAGCAGAAAAAGTCTTTATGTAGAGAAAACCTCGATGCTGTGCAAGCACTGCTCAGGAATAGTCAAAATAGCAGTGTGTTATCAATATTCATTTAGTCACAAACCCAAAGCACAGAACCTTGTGGTCTGTTATGAAGAAAGTTAACTCCATCCCACCCAAAGTCAGTACTAAGTTGGATCAGTAGTCTCTTCTAGCCCTCTAGTCCTAAAGCACAGTATGAAGTGAGGAGTCTACATGGTGTAGAGGATATTTAGGAAGTGGGCTAGTTAGAAACAAAGGTAAAATTGCCTTTAAAGTACCCAGGCAGTCTGGATTCTTTGTAAAACCTCAACAGAAAATACTGTCCTTATTGATTAGGTGTGAAGGAATCAAAAATCAAATGTATATACAGACCATAAAACTGCTTTTCTCTAGCCAGAGGCATTTAATTTGTATCCAATCCCAAATGCTAAAGATATACTAAAGCTAAATTTTACCAAGTTTTTATAATGGAATAGTCTCTTCTTTCCATTATTTTTTTTTTTTCCCACAGCCAAATAGGAGCCTGCAGCATTTCAATTGTCACTCTTTCTGCTCC